>PVKC010000057.1:0-103802 GCA_004027635.1 Crocidura indochinensis
ACAGAAAACCACCATAATCATGTGAATGAATGAGAGAACTGGAAAACCTGTCTGGAGTACAGGTGTGGGTGGGGTGGGAGGGAGGGGGACTTGGGACATTGGGGGTGGGAATGTTGCACTGTTGAAGGGGGTGTTCTTCACATGACCGAAATCACAAACACATATGTAATCAAAACGCTTAAATTAAAAAAAAAGGGGGAAAAAAGAATAAGGCCTCCCAATTCTTACCACAGGCTGTGTTCCTCACACGGACTGTATAGAAAAAGGAGGTACAGCAAACACACCCTATATACACTTCAACCCAGACCCTTGCCTGGTCTGGATTGGAAATTGGGGACAAAAAAAAAAATCAAGATTTTGCAACTGATCTGCTGAGCCCAGCCAATAAAGACTTACTGTCAAAAATGTATGTTGAAGGGACTAGAGCAGTGACACTGGTAGGGCATTTGCCTTGCAAGTGGCTGACCTAGGCCAGACCTCAGTTTGATCTTCCAGCATCCCATATCATCATCCCCCAAGCTAGGAGTGATTTCTGAGCTCAAAGCCAGGATTAACCCCTGAGCCTCACTGGGTGTGGCCTAAAAAGCAAAATGACGATGACCACCACCACCACCACAACAACAACAACAAAAACCTAGGATATTTCTGGTTCTTGATGCCCATTAGGCACAAACTTAGACATTCACCTTGGTGTTTGTTTGCCCTGGAGGCTGTTCCTGTGCAGGCAAGACTCTAAAATAATGGAACATGCTAGAGGGACACTGTCTGCTTGTTTCTCTGGGTTAAATGAAAGACAAACAGAGCAGCTCAGCCAGATCTGTGCTTGGATTTTCTGAAAGTCTCACTGAGATTTAGTTTTTTCTGGAAGAAACGAGGGTCTGTTTCAGGCCCTGGGAGATTGGTGGGACCTATTGTTAATTCACTTAAGTGCTATTCCCTCTCCCCTTCCAGAAGCAGAAGTGATATGGAGGGACAGGAATGTCCCGATCTTCCCCCGCCCCCTTTTTTGGTTTTTGGGTCACACCCGGCAGCGCTCAGGGGTTACTCCTGGCTCTACACTCAGAAATCGCTCCTGGCAGGCTCTGGAGACCATATGGGATGCTGGGATTCTAACCACCATCCTTCTGTATGAAAGGCAAACACCTTATCTCCATGCTATCTCTCTGGCCCCTCTTTTCCCCCCTTTTTAAAACCATGATGTCACATGCCTCAGAATAAAAACAAATGTGCCCATTTATGAAGTGGTTTCCTTAGGTCTACTATCATCATCAGAAAAACATGTCACCGAGCTTCTGAATCATTTATTTTTCATTCTTTTTCAGCTTAAGAGACATGGTTCAATTTTCCTATGTGCTTATCTCTCTGTCACAGGTACACAGTTCTTGCAGGCGTCTGCGGTCACTCTGACCATCTTCCAGGGATATTTCTCTCTCTAGCTGATAGCTCACTATCTTATGTCCAGAGGCTTGGATTTTTTTAAACTCATAGAGCTTTCAGGGTCCTATCTGAAGAGTGAAGGCCCCTTCATTTAGAAAGGTCAGGGCGATTAATCAATAGGGATTTCAGTACTTTTAATTTATTTTATTTTATTTTTGTTTTTTGGGTCATACCCGGTGACACTCAGAGGTTACTCCTGGCTATGTGCTCAGAACTTGCTCCTGGTTTGGAGGACCATACGGGATACCAGGGGATCAAGTTGCAGTCAGTCGTAGGTCAGCTGCATGCAAGGCAAATGCTCTACCACTGCGCTATCATGCCAGCCTCAAGGGATTTCAGTACTTCTGTACAGTTTTTATTTGAGTAATCAATATACTCTTTAAACTTCAAAAAAAATTCACATCTAAAGGAACTATCTTCGAATCAAAGTAGAACTTCAAAAAGCTCTAATAGGCAAAATTGTGAACTAAATCAAAACCAGAATAATTTAAATTATCTGTATGATGTGCAAACTATTCTACCCACACTGACAATTTAGTAGAACCCAAAGATAAGGTAGGCTTTTAAGGGTCAATTCTATTTTTAAACCAAAGAGCAAAATGAAGCCTTCAAGAGAACAGAGCTCCCTGAAGGTCTAGCAGAAACTTTCCACATCTTGTTATTCCAAATTGATGGCTGAATCCCAACTGCCTTAGGGCAGAAAAAGGATCTAAAGTTAGAAGAGGAAGGTTCAAAGCTGTCTTGGTTTCTGAATGAGTGAGTTGCTTAACTAGGTCAGCTTGGATCTTAATATTTTAGATTTTGATACTTATGGTCTCCCCAGACAGAAATGAAAAGAAAGGGTCATGGTCATTTTGCTCAAAGAGTTTCTGGAAGTTTCACCAAATCATGACTTCCAAGGTTTATGGCTGAAGGCAAAGGCATCTCTTAGAGTTTCAAATAGGAGTAGCATCATGCATGACAAAATGTCCCAGTTTTGGAAACTGATAAGAAGCATGCTTTGTTGCTTATATTTAAAAAAATCCCAGAGAAGCTGGAATCAGTGAAGAAATCAGCATTGCGTTGAACAATGACAGGAAAACAACACAAAGAAGAGGAGACAGTTTTGTTAGGAAGCTCTTCACTAATAATGCCAATGACTTCAGGAACAGTCCAGAGCATCCAAAATGTCCTTTGTAAAGTTCTCATGCATAGACATGTGCAAGATACATGTCACTTCTTCCTCACTAACATTCTTTATAAAGCTTTGCCAGGTTTTCTGTGTGATTCTAGGGGGTGTAGAAAGAGCAAGTTGTTTCCATTGGCCAGAGGATAAAGTCCTCAACAAAGACTTTATTGAAGACTTCGGTATTTTCCTGGCACTTTGGGACCTTGGTGGACTGACATGTTAGTGAACTCACCTGCTTTGAGATGCTGCTGGACTCCAGAAGGACTTGGGGCAAGAAACTGTGTGAGCTGTTGTTTTTTCAGTACCAAAAAAACTATAGAGTACATGTATATGTAGAATAAATTGTACAGAACTCTGCTATGTCTGTACTATAGTTGAATAAATAGGGGGTGAGATATATCCCACTATATCTGTCTACCTGTCTACCTACCTATAGCTCCACCTATAACTATCCACCTACCCTTGGCTCTTTTTGGCTGTCTTTTACTGGACAGCCCTGACACAGAAATTGATCATATATAGATGAACACTCCAAGCAACTTGGGACACAATTGACTCTCCCTCAACCAGTGGAAGGAACAGCAGCAAATCATTTAACTTCTCAGCAGATCTTGCTTCTTCATGGTGCAAAGGTAACAATATCGTTTATGCTTGGGGGCAATACTAAATAAATATGCCATTGAGAGTATATAGAGCAGTTGTGGGTTCATAGTAAATATTTACTATTTGCATTACATCTTTATTAGTGTTGATAAATGTCACCAATTAATAATTTAGCAAGAATAGCAGATGGCATTATGTAATCTGTGAAACCCTATCAATCTCCCTAAACAATCTGCTCCAGGAATCCTTAGCAGGCCCCAGTACCTATCGGACTGGAGGCTTATCAGAAGAAGTACTGAAGTAGTTCACATCAATTTATTGCCTCCCTGAGAAAAATGTTAGGTTCTGTGTGGCCAGGTAATGATGGGGGGCAAAGGCTTGTGTATGGGCCAATGAGGTACATCCCATTTTGAAAAGACACTGGTCATATTAGAGTAGCTATAAAAAATGTAGAGCTTTTCTACACATCAATTTGATCCTTATTTTCATCCTTTAAAACCACCATCATTCAATGAAGAAATGAATGTTTCCAATATTTTATGTTGGAATCAACTGTTTTCTTTTCTGCTTATTTCTATTCCAAGATCCCAGACACGCTTGAAGACAAAGGTTCTATTTCCTAATTTATAAAAAACATAAGTGCTTACTATACAAAATTTAGTAATTCAGAAACTTATAAAGGATAAATAATACAGATAATTTTAGCCTTTTTAATGTTCATATATTTAAATACAATTGTATGATGTTCTGTGCTATTATATTTAATTTATACATAATCTCATTACTTTTATATCTATGAAAAGTATACCTTATTCAAAGTGACTGAATTTCATAGCCATGGAAATCAAGTTTTAATTACACATGAAAACATGAAAAGCCATTTTTAATTGTTAACTTTGATGGTGATAACTTTTCCTGTGTTATTTTTCTGAATTTGTACAACAATGCTCCCATTTCATTTCTTCCTTGCAATATTTATTTTCTTTCATGTGTTCTGAGCTCTTGTTTTTTCTTGGGAATTTTAAAGCTTTAGAGCTCACAGTCAATGTACCATTGTAAGAGAGGCTGCCACAGGGTGAAATCAGTTGTAGCTAAGAGGACCCAGAAGGAGTCTTGAACCAACAGAAAGGTCCTTTGAAGCTTTGTGCCTTTGTAAAAAATATTTTTATTCAAGCCACATGCATATACTGTCTTTGTCTCTGTAATTGGTTTGTTTTTTTCCTTGAAAACAATTTGCAAGTCTTTTAAATTTGTTTTTGTTTCTGGATTACACACGGTGGTGCTCAGGAGTTACTCTGGGAATCTGTACTCAGGAATATTTTTGGGTCACACATGGTGATGCTTAGGGGTTACTGACTCTGTACTCAGGAATCACTCCTGGCAAGCTCAAAGGACCATACAGGAATGAAACATGGGTCGGTCATGTGCAAACCTACCTTATGCACTACCATCTCTCCATCCTTTAATTTGTGATTCTCGACTTTGATGTCCAATTTGTATCCCTTCTCTGCAATTTCTCCATCATTATGAAAATGTTCACCCCTTTTTATAATTATATAGAACAACTTATGTGGTCTAACTCTGCCCTCAGTTACTTATAAGAAATAAATCAGATAACAAAGTAGTATGTATGCTTATCCCCAGACAAAAAATGTAAAGGATAAATATGCACTAAAAATTAAGAAAATACCGTTAACAATGTAGCCTATGGGTGGTGAATTACATGGTTATTTTTCTTCTTCAATTCCTTTGTTACTTGTATAGAAAAATCCTCACAATACTCACTTTAGAGAAATAATACTCCAAAACTTATAGAGATCAGATAATTTCTTGTTAGAAAAAAGATGAACTATTGTCTCTGAGGTGATAGTAGAAAATTAAATTTAATGGGCTTAGTAATTGACAATGTTAAGAAAAATAAACTTTGGTACTGCTGGTGTTTCTGATTAAAAAAGATGAGGTATAAAGAATAAGACGGGAGTATTTCCATAGCCTTCCATAATTTGCAGCTTAAATTGTGTTCTTAATCCCAAATATCTTGGTTAATACTCACAGCAATCTTGTGTAATACCCACAGGTGGAGGGATTGCCACTGGCCCTGACTTTTATCACCATTAGGAGATTGTCCTTGGGGGAAATGGCATAATTCCTAGTGGTGGAGGGGGTAAAATGAGACTCATAGACAGATGTACTTCTGCCTTCTTACTATAATCTGTTCAACCTCATAATCTGTTCAATGTGTACTTTGATATTGGCACTACTGGGGAAGAAATTGGGGAAATATTACTGAAGTGGTTGCTACCAATTCTTGATAAATCACTTCCAACTCTCACTATTAAGATTTGTGAGTATGGTATTTTTAATTCCTGGTATCCAGTATGATCTTTTGTGCTTGCTAGGAGTGATTCCTGAGTACAGACCCAGTAACCCCTGAGCACCACCATGTGTGACCCAAAAATATTCCCGAGTACAGATCTCCGGAGTAACTCCTGAGCACCACAGTGTGTAATCCAGAATTTTTAATAGAACATTTCAGGTTGACACAAATAGTAAAATGGCCACAAAATGGTAACTCAGATCGAAGGCTGTGGACATCATCCTGGTAGATCAGACATGATTGCTATTCCCTCAAGATATTCCTGTCTAAAAATATTCTGCTTTCTGGAGTCCAGAGTTTCTGTGGGTACACAACTCAGTCAGAATTTGGCAAGTCTAAGGCAGTTTTAAATACAAATCTTCCTCAACTTAAAAACAGGGTTCCGTCCAATGAAAAACATTGTAAGTTGAAAACATCTAAAGTAGAAAATAAACATAGCATACCTAACCTACTCACTATCACTATCATAACTTAACTAGCTTTACCCCTGATCAGAATGCCTACTTTATCTTATAGCCGAGTAAAACCATTTCACCAGAGTCCAGTTTGTACTGCATAAAGCATTACATATCTATTATACATGATTATATAATGTATGGATCATGAATGATAGAATGGCTGTATGGTTCTCACCATTAATGTGCACAGTTGAAAGACATGGACCTGAAAGACATGGTTGATAGTAACAGGTGAACAATTGGGAGACTGGGTGAGTCAGGTCAATCGTCTACTGGTGACACCTGGTGAAGGTACTAAGGAAAGCTTGAGCACCATAAGAAGTCCTCGCTGCTCTTTGGAAGGTATCAAGATTTGGTTGGATGGTTTGTTTCTCTTTGTCGATTAATATTCTTTTTGGTTTTGGTTTTGGGGCCACATCTCATACACTCAGGGACTATTCCTTGCTCTGCACTCAGGAATTACTCCTGGTGGTGCCAGGAATCAAACTGAGTGTGCTGTTTGCCAGGTGAGCATCTTACCTAATGTACTATTTCTTCAGCCCTTCCTCACAGTCCTCAAAGCATCTTCTTTTTGCCTGGGATTCTTTCATAATTCAATGTGATTTCTTTTAATAGCCATTAATGCTGAAAGCAGAAAATTCCTCCACATGAATCTTAGCTGTGAACTTTCTTGGCATCATGGATATATCCCTTCTTACTCTGTCAACATCTTTTTTTTTTAATGTAGTTCGATGAGCTCCTTATTGCAAAACTCCTCATTATATTCACTCACAAACTCATGAATATATTTTTTGTTTATTTCTTTGTTTTTGGGCCACAATCAGTGGCACTCAGGTCTTACTCCTGGCTCTGCACTCAGGAATCACTCCTGGCAGTCTCAGAGGACTATATAGTATGCCAGGGATTGAACCCAGGCCGAATGCATGCAAGGCAAATGCCCTACTCTCTGTGCTATCACTCAAATATCATAAGCTCATAAATATATTTTTTCTTTTTTCTTTTTTGTCTTTATTTAAACACCTTGATTACAAATATGACTGTAGTTGGGTTTCAGTCATGTAAAAAACACCCCCCTTCACCGGTGCAATAAATATATCTTTTTCTCAGTGTCCACTTGCAGCTATTTTTGAAGAGCGAGGAGTTTTTATCATGCTATCCCATAAACAAATGAACCTTCACTTTTGAATGTGGTTCAAAAATTTCTTTTATGCATTGCTATGGGACTTCCTCCAGGCTATATTGGTGTTCCAGCTTGCATTTATATTGTTCAAAGCCTGTCCAAACCCTTGGAGTGTTTGATGACATTCAGTTGCCTCAACAGCCTGGCTGAATATTTGGCATAAACAACATGCTTTGAAACTAACTGTGTCTTTGGTCTGTTGGTGTTTGTACTGGGGACAAAGACACAAGTTACTCATCAGGATCCATCTCTCGGATATTTTGTGGTGGTTCCGGAACACTTTCTAAGATCAAAGGAGCCCTGAATAGAATGTTTTGCCTATAATATTTTCTTTCTTGCAGAATAAGGCAATTCCAAAATGGTCTTTAAACAATAGCTAATGTAGTTCATGCTTTCTTGTTAATAATGATGGTAAACAGAAAACATAGTCTAAACTATCCCCACCTGACCAGTCTCAGGCTCTCTTGATGTTACAGTAGGAAAGACTTAATTCAAAAGAATTAAAGCATTTTCACCTGAAAGTTCACACAGTCTAAATTCTTTGAATCTGGACATTGTTTTTGTTTTTGTTTTGTTTTTTATTTTAGTTTTTGGGCCACACCCAGATGCGCTTGGGTTACTCCTGGCTATCTGGGGTTTTTTTGTTGTTGTTGTTGCTGTTTTGTTTTGTTTTTAGTTTTTGGGCCACACCCAGCTGCGCTCTGGTTACTCCTGGCTATATGTTCAGAAGTCACTCCTGGTAGGCTCTGTGGATCATATAGGATGGTGAGATTCGAACCACCATCCTTCTGTATGCCTATGTCCTATGCAAATGCCTTCATGCTATCTCTCTGCCCCCTGTCTTTGAGTCTTAATGCATTTCATGGAATAGGTGATTCAACCATTATTAAGGGGGCTGGAGCAATAGCACAGTGGTAGGGTATTTGCCTAGCATGCATCCAACTCTGAATAGACCCCAGTTTGATTCCCATCATCCCATATGATCCTCAGAGCCTGCAGAAGTGATTTCTGAGCGTAGAGCCAGGTGTAAACCCTGAGTGCTGCCAGGTATGACTCAGTCCCTTCAAATAAAAATCATAAACTATCATAAGTTGGGGATTATGTATACTTAAAATTCAAGTTTTATAAAAAAATAAATTTTAGAAACAACTTTATGTTCTTTCAAGTGATAGAGCATTTCATCTGAATGACATATACTAGCTATTGCAGCAGTTAAGTCTTCCCTTAGCAATTTAGAAACTTTCTGTCAGCTTAGAAATTTTCAGAGACTCTAGTGAATTTTTTTTAGCATCCAGAACCTCCCAGGAAATTCTATCATGAGTGATCAATTCCACAAAACCGAATGAAATGCATTGTTCATATGCTGCTGCATAATGATTTGTACAACTGCCTTCCAAAATAAAAATTTATTACTCCGGGGCAGCTAGAGTAATGGGAAGGGGGGGGAATGAGAGCAGAACCTCATGGATAGAACCTTGGAGCTTTCCCTCGTTTGCACAAGTCTTGATGTCTGTGTAAGGTGCATACTGTTGCAGGCTTCCTGAGCATTTGCTTGATTTTTGGGGAATCTCTAGCTTCCCACCTCCACCCACATTATCTCAGCAGAAGAGACTGCAGGCTCCCAGTCATTGCAAGCTTCAGTGTGGAAGGGACAAATGCTTTAGCTTGGAAGCCAGAGAGATGGACCTGCCTACCATTTTCTTTGAGGGGCAGGCCAGGGCCTTGTTCCTCTGAGAAGGAGAAAGGAATCAGTAGATATCCTAGTCTCACTGGTTTATCCACTCTGCATATCTCTGATCTGCAGACATGTCTTCTGCTATGCAGCCCCATTCTTAGGTTGTCCTTTTAATAACTTTGCCAATCTACCTATAATAAAATTTTTTTCCAGTAGCAAATATTTCTCTTCAAGAATAAATAAACTTCAATAAAATCAACCCAAGGTAATTCTCAAATTCAGACCACAAAATTGAAGTTTGCAGAAAGGATACAGTGGGTAGAGGGATTCTAGAACCTCAGTAGTGGGTTTTTGTGCCATGTAACTGTTGAAAAAGTGTGGAAATCACTCCAGTTATGAACATGCAAGTAATATAAGTATAAAATCTGTATTTTGTACTTACATAGTTTAAAATATATATTAATAAACTACATGTTCTGTAGTTTATTCTATATTTGAACAGAAATGTTCTCAGCATATAAACTCCAGCAAGCATACTGCTTACATGAATTTCATTAACTATCTTCCATTTTACTTTTTACAGTCAACATGGAGTCTTTATTTGGAGTTAAGCTAAACAGCATTTAATATATCATACAGTAGACTTTATGAGTTTCTTTCTAGGCTATATGCATATATTGTGTAGTTTTTCTATGAAAAAGCTGACCTTAGAAATAGTGCCCAGCATACAAGAGCCATCCACTGAGTGGGAAAAACTATTCACCCAACACCCATCAAATAAGGGGCTAATATCCAAAATACACAAGGCACTGACAGAACTTTACAAGAAAAAAAACATCTAATCCCATCAAAAAATGGGGAGAAGAAGTGAACAGACACTTCTTCAAACAAGAAATACAAATGGCCAAAAGGTACATGAAAAAATGCTCCACATCACTAATCATCAGGGAGATGTAAATCAAAACAACTATGAGGTACCATCTCACACCACAGAGATTGACGCACATCACAAAGATTGAGAACAAGCAGTGCTAGCAGGTATGTGGGAAGAAAGGAACTCTTATTCACTGCTGGTGGGAACGTCATCTAGTCCAACCTTTATGGAAAGCGATATGGAGCTGATCATACATGTGTGAGTGTGTGAGTATGTACGCATGTGTGTGAGTGTGAGTATGCACACACATGCACTCACACATGTGATTCCTCCAAAAGCTGGAAGGTTCAGCTTATGACATGAAGCTCACCACAAAGAGTGATGAATGTAGTTAAAGAAATAACTACATTGAGAACTATCATAACAATGTAAATGAATGAGGGAAGTAGAAAGCCTGTCAAGAGTACAGGAGGGGGTAGGGTGGGGAGGAGGGAGATTTGGAACATTAGTGATAGGAATGTTGCACTGGTGAAGAGGGGGAGTTATTTACATGACTGCAATCATATTTGTAGTCAAGGTATTTACATAAATATATTATTATTTTTTTTTTTGGTTTTTTTGGGGGGCCACACCCGGTGACGCTCAGGAGTTACTCCTGGCTATTCGCTCAGAAGTCGCTCCTGGCAGGCACGGGGGACCATATGGGGAACCGGGGGATCGAACCGAGGTCCGTCCTAGGTTAGCGCAGTCACCTTACCTCTAGCGCCACTGCCTGGCCCCCAACATAAATATATTAATAAAAAAAGAAAAAGCTGACCTTATAACCTGAAAAGAAATATGAAAAACAAAGTTAAAAATTTATAGTTTACTTATCACAAATGATCTCTGCTCTATTCTGGGTTTTACTATGCAAATAGAGAGATCATAAAATATTTTATAATAGGAGCTGTAGAGATAGCACGGACGTAGGTTGTTTGCCTTGCATATAGAAGGATGCTGGTTTGAAACCCAGCATCCCATATGGTCCCCCAAGCCTTCCAGGAGCTATTTCTGAGCATAGAGCCAGGGAAACCCCTGAGCACTGCCAGGTGTGACCCAAACCCCCCCCCCAAAATTTTTTTATAATAACACACAATATTGACCCACCCAGGATACAGTCCCATGTAAATCTGCATGATGCATTTTAGGAGTAACAGTTAGCTTCAGAATGCCTGAAGAAGTGAGTTAGAAATAGATTTTTGAGATTGTGCTCAGGTTCAAATGACCAGAATTTCCAGGTTGGTATGAAGCTCAAGAATTTTTAATTTTAACAAGATAGACAATGTATTTCTTGTAAAACAGACTCAGTTTAACCCTGAAAGTTGCTATCAGTAAAACCATGATATGTTCCCCCTATTAGTAGATTTTGTATCTTTGATTTTTCTCTTTTCGTCTATATAACGTTTCACAAATATCATCAGTCACCAAACCTAATTTTCCACCTAACTACCATCCTGGAAAAAACAACCACTATCATAGCCAAAAGGCTGGGCAACAAAAAATCTTCCTTGATGATGTTTCAATGCTGCCTGGGTGGCTAACTTCTCACTGCCTTTACCAAGTCCTGGCTTCCAAAGCTGAGAACTATAAAACTATCTCCTAAGCTCATGATGCTCTTCATAGTGGTTCTCCAAGGGAAGAGTTGTTCTGAATGACAGACTCCACAACCAATCAACATCTGCTCCTAAATGTCCACCAGTGTTAACAGTGACTCTGGACAGCCTCGTCATTCTCCAGCTCTTTTTTCCATCTGTAGGACTTTCCAGACTCATTTCCACACCAGGCATGGCCTCATTGTTGAGGAAAACTGTCCACTCTAGATCAAATTTCTGATCATACCCACACATATTCCTAACCATACCCACATATATCTAAATATGCTAAATTCCTGAGATTCAGAATCTAATGTTCCCAGAGAAAACACTCTGCAAACTTGATTTTTACAGAGTGCTTCCCATCTGATGACAGTAAAAGACCAACATAAATTTTAGTGGCTATTTACACCTCAGTGATATCATGGTTTATTTTCCTTTTCTCCATTGGGAGGAAAGTATGCTTTAACAAGATTTGTCATTGGCTATTGTATAAATGGTACAAAGAAATGCCATTGCATTGAACTAGAGCCATGAGGTTACAATGGAAAGACAGTCCTGTGCATTGTTGAATGCTTCATAGCAAACAAGGCTCGATTCTCAGTCATGAGGGCCAAAAATACCTTCAGACATTGCAACTCTCTCTCAGGAACAAAATATGGAATCCACTGCTGTAGAGCATTACAGACCTGGGAAATGCATTTATATTTTATTTCAGCTTCATTTAGAAACAGGTGATTGACAATAGACAGCATAATAATATAAAGTCAGCAATGAGTATATTTATCCTAGAAAAGCTTAATACCTTTTTCACTAGCTCCCCCTTCTTCAGAATGAAATACTTATATGTAAGTTAACAAATAATCCAGACACAAGAATGGATATGGCAGGACAACAGATAAGAGCCACAAAAATACATGAGTTGGTTCAGTCTTTGAGAGTAAACCATGGAAAATGCCAAAGACCAAATATTACCTTGTCAACAATTTATGCTGAAACAACTGGATATTCATAAGAAACAAAAATCCACATGTGCATCTTATATCAGTCACAATGACTCCATGTGAACCAGACTTAAATATAAAAGTAAAATGATGATACTGCTTGGGGAGAAAGCTTAGAAAAAAATAGGTATGAGACCATAGCTACAACATATCCATTAAAAAAGGGAACTGGACCCCATTACATTAATATCTTTATTGGTGAAGTTTCAGGTTCCCCCAAGGTTCTTTTTTAATATTAATTTTTATTGTGACCAAAGGGTGAATAGCAAATCTTTCACAGTAGTATTTATGGTACATAGTGACAATGAATCAGGACCCTTCCCACCACCAGGGTTGTCCTCCCTCCCCTCCTTTTCCAAGCATGTCTCCCATATCTCCCCTTTGTACCCTGGAGTGCTAGTGAAAATGTTCCCCTCTGTGTATAGCTTGTTGTAGATAGGGTATCATTTCTGTTGTTGACTTTAGGTTTCATGTTTAAGTTGGATCATTTTTTAATTCCACTCAATGTTCATATGACTGATTCGTCCTGGGTACTGTTCATTTTTATTTTCTTCCTCGATTCATGAGGCACAACAAGATGATTCAAGTTGTGTGGTTCTGCTGGAAGAAGACAAAGAAAAAAAAGAAAATCAATACTAAACAATAAACAAAAAATCCCACATTTTTTACAAAAAGAAAAAAAAGATAGCAACTGCCAAAAAATAAAATGCACTCAGCAGCAAAAAAACAAAAACTTATTGGTCCCAAGATAAGTTCTGTCCAGTTAAGGTTGTCAAAGTCAGTTTTCTGTAGTTAGCGCTCTTGGATTTTGCACAGATCATGTGGGGTCTGCTGAGCCCAGCTCCAGTCTATCCTGATTGTTTATGAGTAAGGTCTATTTTTATGCTATTGCATGTGTGCATATATGAAGGCCTGAGGTCTTTCCTCCTGTTTAATATGATGAGTCAGGTGTGGGGAGATATGTCAAGATCCAGGGTCCTAGTAGGACCTTTTCTGGTGGCATCCAAGTTTTTTTAGAATCAGAAAAAATATATGAGTACTAGTCTTGAGGCTAGATTTTAAGAAGCATTCTTCATACAAATTTCTTTTCTTTGGCTAAGAAAATAACTTCTATTATTTTGTAAGAGTAAAGATAGCAAGTGAAAATCCCCAGCAAAAGAAAGGGAGATCTTTGAGCTCATTTGCTAGCTGTAAATCGGAGTTTTGTTTGTCTAGGCCATAGCAGGAAACTATAAATTGTTATTTTCCCTATCCACTGAAGCAGCTCCCCTGTGTGGCTCTGTTGTTTCAGGAAAGGAAATTGGAGAAATCTAGAGTGTCAATCATATCAAGCTGTAGGGTTTGTGGGGGGAATAAAGAAGTTTATTACTAAAAGTATATTTTGTTTATAAACTAAAAATTATGCTTTACAAAGATCTAAAGTGTATGGATATCTAAATGGGACAGATTTGTAAATATCTCTCCAAGGGACTATCAGAATGTCTCTGGGAATTCTGTCATGTCCAAAAAATTAGAGTCTTGGTTTGGTGACTTGCTAAAATAAAAGCAAATCAAGATAGACATCAAGATAATCAAGAAAATCAATCAAGATAATCAAGATAGACAAGATAATTTGGGGGACTTTAGTGGATTCTTTTGACCACTTTTCTGATTATCTTACAGTGGATTTATTTCCCAATGGGGGAATCCTAATGACATAAAAAGAGAAGGAACCTAGGACATAAGCAAGTTTGTTGTTAACAAGGACTGGTAATTATGGCTTAAAAAGAGTGGCCAGCCTCTCTGAAGTGTTTCCTGCTCCCATACTTAAAAACTTTTATTCCAAAACATCTGATTCTATGCTTTAGAAAGTTGATGGGGCATGTTTTCTAAATTGGAATGTGCCATGTGACATCAGGGCTTTTAATATAAATAAGTTCAATTAACTTAGATCAAAGCATCATTTGATGTTTGCTGTTTTATCGGTTCAGAAAGAAAAAAAGGTGGATAATGGAAGAAGTAATTTTGTGAAATAAAGTAACCCAAGGCACTCTGGCTGAAAAAGGCATATCCACACAAAAAGGTAATAAACGATAAATGGACACATCATGGCTGAACCCCAAGAACAAAGGGAAAGAAGCTTTATTTAGAGAAAAAGCATTGAAAATTAGATAGTAGAAGTAGTTTAACCTGTATGAATGAATGCATTTAAGTAGGTACTCTGTTGTTATGATTTTAATTAAATAAATTATTTAATTGAATCCCCTGTGAAATACTAATAAAGATATTTATGATTGAGTTTCTATCATTTGATGTTTAAAATCTGTCTCTTCATCAGTGTATGTTTCCTGCCACCAATGTTCCCAGTTTTGTTCCCACCCTCCCCCAGCCATCTTTCCTGGCAGTCATTTTTTTCTTCTCTCCCTCTCTTCTTTTTTTTTTTCTTTTAGACACTGTGGTTGTAAGACTGCTACTGAAATGGTAACGTATCTGTCACCTTATCTCCTTTCAGCACCCAGTTCTTGTTCACAGTGACCATTTTCAACTATCATGGTCCTAGTGATCCTTTCTCTGGTCCAGACTCTTTGGCAAACAATGTGGACATTCTCCAATAAAAAATAGAAATTGAGCTCCCGTATGACCCAGTTTGTTGATACATTTATAAGAGTCTGTTTTTACTAATTTGAACCAAGACTATAGCATGAAGATGAGGCTGTAGCCATGCTCTCTGTGTCTTACCAGATTGTACCTTTCTGGGCCAGACCCATCACCTGAACTTCACTGCAGGACCCTTTCAGAGGTAAAAAATGTCATATGATTAAACATCACTATCAGATTTCAAACGTCCTTTTTTGTTGAGCTGTTCTCTGGGGAGGGGGAGAAAAAGAAAGAGAGAAAGAGAGAAAGAGTTGGGGCTGGAGAGATAGCACAGTTGTAGGGCATTTGCCTTGCAAGCAGCCAACCCTGGATGATGTTTTGAATCCCGGCCTTCCATATGGTTCCCAGAGTCAGCCAGGAGTGAATTCTGAGTGCAGAGCCAAGAATAACCCCTGAGCACTGCTGGGTGTGACCCAAAATCCAAAAACACATCAACAAATAAAAACAGAAACAGAGATAAAGAGAGGAGAGACAGAAAAGGCAGAGACAAAGACAGTGACACAGAGAAGAGAGAGATAAAGAGGAGGGAGACAGAGATAGTAACAGAAAGGAGAGAGACAGAGACAAAGAGAGAAACAGAGATACAGAGGAGAGAGACAGAGAGAGAAAAGAGAAACAGAGACCGAGACAAAGAGGAGATAGCGACAGGAAGGAGAGAGACAGAGTGGTGAGAGAAGAGAGAGAGAGAGAGACAAAGACAGTAAAAGGAGAGTGACAGAGACAGAAAGAAGAGAGAGAGAAACAGAGAGAAAAGAAAAAATCCCTCATCCCACACAAATCACCCACCGAGTCATGCAAGCCTTCCCTCTTCTCACAGGTACAGGCAGGGTGCTTCGGTACTTCCTAGAATGTGGAACTTTCCTCATACTCACACAGAAGCAGCTCAACCTCTCAATTCTTTGAAAGTTCAGTTTGTGTACCGCTGTGCAACACGAATCTGCCAACACAGACTCACACTCTGCAATTACCATAGATTAACTCTGCCTGAAGTTTCCAGTACCTTGTAATAAACCCTTGAGCCAATCAGCACAGACCTGTGCTACCTCCCAGGGTCATTGTAAAGGCACATAAATTGCTTTTCACGCCACTCCTGTGGTCCCTGAAAATTGCCCACCATTAAACTTCCTTACTCAAAAAATCACTAGAATCGCTGAAAATAATTTGGGAGGCTTTGTGGGTGGATTCAAGTCGTCAGGGTTGAATTAGATGCCTATATTCTTCAGGAGCCACCTTAATTGCACTTTTCTCCAGGGATTTGAAAGAGATGGATCTTTTAAAACCTAGCTTACAAGAACATGATGGTATAGAGCTCTGAAGTCAGAGAAGTGTCCTCTGCATCCTCCAGGAAGATGGGCAAGGGGGTTTTCATGCCCTCTTTGGCCCTTGAGGAAGGGAAAGCTTAAAACTCAATTGACAGCATATAATACTGAAACAAAACTCATAATTTAATGACAAGTATTTCTCCCTTCTTGGGAAATTTCTTTTTTTTTCTTTTTTCTTTCTTTTTTTTTTTTTGACTTTTGGGCCACACCCAGTGACGCTCAGGGGTTACTCCTGGCTATGCATTCAGAAATCGCTCCTGGCTTGGGGGACCACATGGGAAAACAGGGGATCAAACCGTGGTCCATCCTAGGCTAGCACTGGCAAGGCAGGCACCTTACCTTCAGTGCCACTGCCTGGCCCGGGAGATTTCTTTTCTGTTACTGATTCTTTTTAGGGTTTTGGTCTATACCAGAAGGGTATAGAAGTAACTCAGAGGTTACTCTGTACTGGCTGGCTGTGCTGTATTGTAGTATACTGCACTGTTCTGACTCTGTACTCATAAATTACTTCAGGCTGGCTCAGCGGTGGTGAAAGTTGAAATCTAGTCTGTCATGTGAAGGACAAATATCCTACCACTTCAGCTGTCAACTTGGGTCATTTCTTCCTTAGAAATTCTCTTTAGGTTAATTTTTCTGAGGAAAAAAAGATCAAAGTAAAAATGGGGAGTTTAGCAAGATCTTTATGGAAAGTTCTATGAACTGTTAGAAAGCAGCCATTTACATTGATCATCAGCCATTTACAAGGAAGGACAAGAGTGCAGGTTTAAAAAAAAACTTAGTTGGACTGATATTTCCACTTCTCTCTTTGAGTGCTTGTGGGCACAGATATGGGATAGATGCTTTCTTCTGCTTATTTGGGCGAATGATAACCCTACAGGCTTCAAAGGAGAGAGGCAGAAAGGAGGGTTTCCTAGTGGGATTTATGACCTAGGATAGAGCCATGAGCCCATATTCTCTTGCAATGGGTCAGGTAGATCAGACCAGGGCACCTCTGAAACCCACAAACCGCACCATACAGATCAGGAGGACTCTGGGTCCTTGAGACCCATCAGGCCACTCTCCCAAAATATTGCTTTATGTTATATGTTTATTTCCTGGGAGGGAGCATTGGCCAGTCCCCAAGAGTAGCTTTCCAGAAGTATCTCATTGGCAAGATTTTACATCAAACATTCTGATCACCTCACCCCGAATCTTGACCAGCCCACTAGGTGCTCAGAGGAATCGAGTTGGGTGTCATTGGTGAGTTGGGTGTCATTGGTGTCCTCTTTCTTTGCTCCCTGGGAGGGAAAGCTTTGTGCTGGTTCAGTGCTAGACACAGCATCTGGGAACATGAGTAAATTCTCAGAAATTTTGCTTATCAGCAAATGAATGAATGAATCTCCAGAGGGCACCCCTGTGGCCCTCTCCTGATGGTTCACAACTCCCACTGAATCCCCATCAGAAGTCCAGCTCACCTGGCAGATTCCAGCTAGAAAACACTTACCAAATCCTGAGACTGATCCAAATAAGACAGAAACAAACCCTGTGGCATTTGCCAACTTCCATCTGTGGCTTGTTATTTTTTCTTCTCATGACACATCAGTTCATGCTCATTGTAGATCATTAGGGAGAGATTAAAATAGCACAAAAACTGGTTATCATTTGATAGCTCAGAACTAATAATGACAAGAGACTTACCATACCTGATGTGTTTGTACCAGTCCTTTTGTTACCATCTATTTCATTTGCACTTTTGGTGCCATCGTGTAAAAATATCCAGACTTTTCTTCCAAACCACCAAGGTTTCAAATGATTTGCAATTGTGTTAAGATATCCCATCAATATTGACCTGTCCATGTATTCTTTCTTCTAAATTTTCTTGGTATCATAGGAAACTGGACAGCAATATTCTAGTTTTTGGAGGTTCTCCCCAATCTTATAGCCATAGATTTTTCAGGGTACCAGCCTGGTTAGCCCCCAAGAACCAGCATGTGCTGGCTGTAGTGCTCAGTGGGAAAAACATTTTACCTTCTCATAACTGCACTTCTCACTGCAGAAGGAAATAGCACTCACCCCTGTAATAGTCTTCATGCAAGAGCACAAGGCCCCTGTACTATACTATCACTTTCCTGACACATGGAAAAAGCCAAACTGTAGTCACCTCTGTTGTTGGGCAGGTGGAAAATCCATGAGGATTTCATAATGGAGAGACTTCCAGAACTTCCAAAACTCCCCTTTTCCTGTAGTGGAGAAATCACCATCTTCATCTTGTTTGGGGATGTGTTTCACTTTGTACCCACAATTAGCCAGTTTTGTTTTCAACATGGGTTCCTCTTTTTATAACCACACCAGACTACATTTCAGAATCCTCCATTACAATTATGTTTGGCTGTCCCACTGGGTAAATTTTCAACATATTTGAGAAAGTGGTTCTGGTCCAAATGATTTCATTTATAGAAAAGTTTTTCTTCATTAAAATATGATGCAATCTTTGTTTAAACAGAGATAACAAGTTAAATTTAATTTTTCTCTACTTTTGGCATTCTTTTAAAAAAAAAGAAATATTGCTTTTTCCCTTCCAAGTTTCTTTCTTCTTTAACTTTCTTTTTGGAAACAGTATATCATTTAATAGCTAATGGTAATTGCAATAATAGAAAATACTACTAAGAGGAATACAGAATGGGAATAGAGTAAGAATAACTAATGGTTCTTTGGCAAGAATAGGAAGAAGTTGGAGCAATAAATAATTTATAAGGCAAACACAAGTGTCAGTGGCAAAAGGAAAGCTGGGGCCTTCACATCACGTCAAATTGGCCTTTGCCCAGCAGAACAACTGGCCAATCCCAGAGTAGAGGAGTTAATAGTTTCTTTGTTTGCTAGTTTAAATTTTCCAACCCCTAATGCTAAGGTTCTGAAGCTTCAGTGAAGCAAACATTAGGGGAGACTCGGTGCTTTCACTGAGCACTGGGACATCCCTGGGTCTCATTTGTTGCTGCTTCCTTTCAGGATGTGTTAAGAGTCATGCCATACTTCTCAAGAGATGGGAATCAAAGCCGCCCCAGGTGAAATTCTGTCTGACTTTACAGCAAGGTCTGGGGAGCTAAGAGGAGAATAGGATTCAATCTTCTGGGATTCTGTGGAATCCTTTTTTTATGGCTGATCTAGTAATTAAGGTACCTTTTAAAGAACCACGCAGTGACATGTTCCCATAGATTCAATATTCCAGGTCATTATTCTAAGATGGGTTCTTGCAGTTTATATTCTTTTTCATTTTGTTTGAAGGGTTAAAAAGATAGAAGTGGCTACTCCATGGCTCTTGTGATGGCTTCCATGTCAACAAAACTTGAGAGTACCCTTTGTATGTAAAATATTGTGCTCAGTGTATAGGGACTGGGAGGGTAACTTTAGAAACTGTTGAGAAACTCTCCCAAGAACTTGGAAGCTGATGAATGTGATGAAATCAACTTGCTTATGTCATTTTGCCCCCGGTGCAGCAGAATTGTCCACCCCCAGATATTGTGTGATGGGGAGATAATGTGAACTGGTGCAAAAAGGTCATGAAGCTAGAAGGACACAGCAAAGGGCATTCCAGGGACATGAATACCATAAGGACTTCATCAAATAGTCACAGAAAATCTGCTCAGGATGCACCACAAAGGAAGGACAGTGCTTCAAAGACTCCACCAAGTCCAGGGTGAAATAACAAGGATGAATGAAATCCAGATGGTAGGCTGTATATTGGTGAATAAGAGCCTCTAGGATGATTTTCTGGTTTCAGGTTGGCACCTATGGGACAAATAGTTGATCTAACAGGAGTCCTCAAACTTTTTAAGCAGGGGCTAGTTCAGACCATTTGAGGACCGGACTATAGTAAAAACAAATATTATGAACAAATTCCTATGCACACTGAATTTATTTTATTTGGAAGTGAAGAAACAAAATGGGAACAAATACAATATGTGGCCTGCGGGCCATAGTTTGAGGACCACTGCATCTAGAGCCTTTGTTTCTTTCATTTCTTCTCTGGCATGCTGAGTTTCCTGGTCCCGATTACCTGTGGCTGGTTAACCCCCATGTGGCATTGGTGACATCACTCAGAACACTTTCCATGAAAGCACAAACATACCCTAAAAATGGTTGTGCTGGGACTTAAGGGACTGAAGGAAGATGTCATTGATAGCTCAAGAAGGCTATGAAGATAGAGGGTGCTTGGCCATTTAATGTCTTGCCATCTGGGTTTGAGGTGCTTAGGCATTGTGTGTGGCAGTATAGGGCACTGGGTTGATGGCTCTGGTAGAAAGAAACTCTGTGCCCTCCTCCTCAGCCCATTCAGGTCTAGTTGGATCCATAAAAGTTCACTGGGCTGCTGCATCATTGACAAGCTCTGTTCTGAGAAGACTCTTCTCATTGACCTCATGGGCAGCCTTATGCAAATCCTTGCTTATTCAAGGCAGGGCAGAACTGCATTTTCTTGGGATGCAGAGCTTTACCTGAGAAGACCAGTAACCCATCTCAACCTATCCTATAACCCTACTCGATAGGGATCAATGTCTCTGAAGATCAGGTTATTGCTGAGGCCACAAGAATTCTAGAGGCTTCTAGAGCCCTGAAGATGTGACTGTTGGACATCCCAAGCTCTTTCTCTTGATTTGCAGTGAACACAACATGCCAGTTTGGCTCTAGGAAAACCCAGAGCAGTTGATGTTGTCATAAGTAACCTCTATGTTCTGGCTTCCACATTTGCCGTGATTGGGCTTCTAACAGATTCTTGATTTGCCAGAATTTTACTGCAAAAGTAGCACTTTGCAGTTGGGCTTTGGTTCAACCAAGAATTTCTTGGGTACTGAGCTTTGAGCTGGAGACTAGGGGCATTGCAACCCTTCTCCAAATGTGACTGTTGGGTGTTCAGAACAGAGGAGACAGAAGAGAGAGCTTCCTCAGTCTCTACCCAAACCCCACATAATGTTGATTTGCAAAAATGGTAGCAAAGTAGCCCTGGTGAGGGATAAGTAAGGATTTGTGAAATGCAATCCCTTCATAATCAAGGAGAAACACTATATCTTTTTATTTTATTCTTATGATTACAGTCAACCTGAGAAACATGTTTTTGAAGACAATAATGACATTATTCTCTAATATGACCTTGTCACCATTATAAATTCACAGGCCCCTTCTTGATGCCCAAACTCTAACTCTAGGCTGGTGCAATCTTCTCTCTCTCTCTCTCTCTCTCTCTCTCTCTCTCTCTCTCTTTCTTTCTTTCTCTCTTCTCTCTCCCTCCCTCTTTTCTTCCTTTTTCCTTTCTTTTTTCCTTTCTTTATTCTTTCTATCTTCTTTCTTTCTTCCTTCCTTCCTTCCTCCCTTTCTTTCTTTCTTTCTTTCTTTCTTTCTTTCTTTCTTTCTTTCTTTCTTTCTTTCTTTCTTTCTTTCTTTCTTTCTTTCTTCTTTCTTTCTCTCTTCTCTCTCCCTCTCTCTTTTCTTCCTTTTTCCTTTCTTTATTCTTTCTATCTTCTTTCTTTCTTTCTTCTTCCTTCCTTCCTCCCTCCCTTTCTTTCTTTCTTTCTTTCTTTCTTTATTTCTTTCTTTCTTCCTTCCTTCCTTTCTTTCTCTTTCTTCTTTCTTTCTTCTTTTTCTCTTTCTCTCTCCCTCCCTCTTTTCTTCCTTTTTCCTTTCTTCTTTTCTCTTTCTTTATTCTTTCTATCTTTCTTCTTTTTCTTTCTTTCTTTTTCTCTCTTTCTTTCTTTCCTCTCCTCCCTCTTTTCTTCCTTTTTCCTTTCTTCTTTTCTTTCTTTATTCTTTCTATCTTATTTCTTTCTTCTTTTTCTTTCTTTCTTTCCTCTCCCTCCCTCTTTTCTTCCTTTTTTCCTTTCTTCTTTTCTCTTCTTTTCTTTCTCTATTCTTTCTATCTTTCTTATTTCTTTCTTTCCTTTTTATTGTAAGAATTTATTCAAGAGACAAAATTGATTAACATATTGAGGAAAACTAACATAACATAATATAGTAACATAACATAACATATAATATAATTAATATAATGTAATAATACATGTAAGTCAAAGAACATTTCTGATTAAGACACAATTTTTTTTATCATAATGGCTTACATATCTTTCACAGTAGTATTTTAGGTACATATTAACATTGAATCAGGGGAATATCCATCACCAAATATGTCCTCCCCCCATCCCAGTTCCCTTTCTACAACCCATATACCTCACCATCACCCCCTGGGCTGCTAGAGTAGGTGGTCCCTCTTTGTCTAGCTTACTATTAGGGATCATATATCTGTATGGTCCTGGTACTTTCCCTTGTTTTCCCTCTATTTAAGAGGCGGAGCTGGGGCCCGGGAGATAGCATGGAGGTAAGGCGTTTGCCTTTCATGCAAAAGGTCATTGGTTCGAATCCCGGTGTCCCATATGGTCCCCCATGCCTGCCAGGAGCAATTTCTGAGCATGGAGCCAGGAGTAACCCCTGAGCACTGCTGGGTGTGACCCAAAAACAAACAAACAAAGAAAGAGGCAGAGCTAAATAAATCGAGTTATGTGGTTTTGTTTGAAGGAAAGAAAAGCAATAGATTGGGGTACAAAATAAGAAAAAAGTAAAGAAGTCAAATATGCTGAAAATGGGTGGAGTCCTTTTAGAGGCTTTCAACCTCAGTTTGACAGAGGATGTGAAAAAGGTAATTGAAACATCACAACAATACAGAAAGAAATATCAAATCAATTATCCAGTGAGCACTACAGCAATAAAGACAAGCACTACACAATAGTCTTGGTTCTGCAATCAAATCATGATACAGTGCAAAAAGAAAGAGAAAGATAAGATAAAATAAAATAAAATAATATTGGAGACAACAACTTCAATCTCTACACTAAAATAGAGACGTCAAAAAAATCAATCAATTGATAAATCTGTGCAAAAACGATTGTTTTGTGCTTTTTTTCTTTTCTTTTTCCCTCTGCATAGGCACAGTAAATATTGGGGATATTGTAGAGGAAATTCCCTTGGCCTAGGAGATACAGGGTTTCTCCACCCCTGAAGCATACTGTCATGGAATTAACTCTAGACTCCTTGCATTATCATTTACTCTCCCCTTGTTGCTTTCGTGGTGTATGGAAGACTTCTGCTTCATCTTGGATGGTAAAATCAGACCTCTGTATTTAGAGATCTTGGTGACTGTGCAGCTCAAGGAATGGAGCTTATGATGAAGTCTTTCTTTGTGGTTCTAGCAATTATGCTTCTTCAGTGTCGTTTTAATCCATCTTCTGTAGTTGGTGGTCTTGGTCATTATGTTGCTCCTAAAATGGAGCCTGGGATAAGGTCTTTCGTTATGTTTCTGGATGTTTCCGAAAGACCCTTTCAGTTGTGGTTGTCTCAGTCAGACCTCTGAAATTGGAGATCTTGTTTGTTGAACAGATCGTAGACCAAAAGATAGGCTAGAGCTTTCTGTTGCTGTTTTGTTGTTGTTGGTCCCTGGCTGCATACTGTCCAGTCCTGGTTGTAACAACCAGTCATCTGTATATAGCGATCTTGGCTTTTGCACAGATCAAAGGGTAACATGTTTTCTGATTTTGTCTTATTGTTAGCTGATGAGGAAGGACAACTTGCTCTTAGATCAAGTTGTTCCCATTTCCTCATCGTCAGGTTATCAATTTAGAACTGGCGAATGTTGGCGTCAGAGTAGCCTTGTGAATGCCCTGGAGGGGATTTGACTCCTGGAGCTGTTGTGGAGAACTCTGTCATTTCTATGTCTGGGATCCAGGAGTCAAGGCTGGACGGTCAGTGTCTAGTACCCCGGAGCCAAAGTTGTTTCCACATGACATATGTTCAGAGTGGGAGATGTCCCTGTGTTGTAAACAAGTATGAGTTCTTATTCCTAGTAGATAAGAGTAGATAAGAAAACAGACACCTGTTTTCTTTTTTAGATATGCTCACACAAATCTAAAGGAAAAAAAGTTCCTTTAAAAAAAAGATTAAATAAAAGACGTAATTAAAGGAATAAAGTGGGGCTGGGAGAGATAGCATGATGACAAGGCATCTATCCTTCCTGTAGAAGGACGGTGGCTCACATCCCGGTATCCCCCATGGTCCCCCGTGCCCACCAGGGGCATTCTCCAAGCATAGAGCCAGGAGCACCCTCTGGGTGCCGCCAGGAGTGACCCAAAAGAAGCAAAAACAAATCAAATCAAATAACAAAAACTAAAACAAAACAAAACAAGCAAACAAAAGACACTAACAAGAATAAAAAAGAAAAGACAAAAGAAAACAAAACAAAGAAAACGAGAGAAAGTGATACAGGAGATCCCTTTACATTTGGGGAGAAACAGGGTAAGAGGTTGTGTTATATAGGCTTATATTTATGATGAAAGTATTGGCTTCCCCATTGTCTTTTGAGATTTTCTTGTGAGGTGTGGGGTGCAGGCAGGGAGGTCTTGGGTAGAGTTCTTGCAGTGGGGGTCCTATGGAGCTAGTTCCGATATCAAGCCACAGTTCACATTAGGTGATTAGGAGGACCACACTGCATGGATCAGTCAGGGTGTTGGTTCTATCTTCTTGCCGGGAACGAGGTGAGAGTTTGAGTGGGTGTCTCTTCACTTGGGTAGTGGATACTGGCTTGTTGGGGTAGGAAGTTGGTCTTGATGCCTATTGGATTAAGAACTAAGGGTGAAGAGTTATAGTGTGGTGGGATATCGGAGGTGGGATTGAGGGATGAAGGAATAGTCGGATTTCTGGAGAAGGGAGAGGGAATAGTACATGGGAGGGGTTAATTGATAAAATAAAATTCTGTTGTACTCTGAGTTTTTGTGGTTAGGTGAGGCCAGAGTTGGGTTCTCATGCCTGGTTTTTGATGTTCTCTCTTTTGGGCTATGTGTGAATATGATCCAGAGAAATGTGTGCTTTCTTAGAGTTTTCCATGAAAGTGTTCTTCTGGAAAGAGCAGTGCAAAGGCTTTTTCTTTTTGCTTTGCTTTGTTTTGGAACCATACCCAGTAGTGCTCAGGGGTTATTTCTGGCTCTGTGCTAAGAAATCACCTCTGGCAGACTCAGGAGACCATATGGGTTGCCAGGGTTTGAATTCAGGTCAGTATGGGTTGGCTGCATGCAAGGCAAACACCCTATACACTATGCTATCATTCTGGCTCCGGCAATGTTTTTCAGTTCAGTGGCAAGTGACAGTTTTCTCTCCAACATGTCACCATTAAAATCATGGGTCCCCAGTTGCTCTCCATTGTAGTTATGTGCTCAGGGCCCCTGGTGGGCAGTTGTTTGGCATCAACCTTCAAATAATTCTTAATTAGCCTGGTTTAAAATCAAAGCAGCACTGTCTCAACAACAGGACTATTCTGTAAGCTGTTCATTCCTTTCCTGAAGACGTCTGATGAACAAATGGAAGAAAGAACCAGAAATTCAGCCAGGCTTTCGAATTTCAGTAGCTATAAAATTTTAGACTCTTATGGACTAGTTAGATGGAAGCAATAAGCAAACATGCACACGTACATATGCATTAACAATCACAGTATATTAATCTGCAGCAAGCTCTTTTTATGTTTCTCATTTTTTCTACTTCTGCATATTTATTTTCAGCTCTACATGCAAGAATGGCTGGACTTTGATTCCAATTTTTCTTTCTTACAAAAATTAATAGGTCCTGAGACATGGACATATGGCTTGTCCAACAGGCATGTGGCAACTCTAGCATTTCTTTGGCAGGACTGCCTGATAGCTTTGCTGTTTTCAGCCACATTGGGTTTGCACAGAATGTCCCATGGCTGGCGTTCAGCACAGCACCTCCTTTATTTCTACTTCAAAGACTTTACCACAGCGACAAAGAAGGTGTTTCAGGCCAAGAGAACAGCAGGTGAAGCCCAGATAAGAATCCCAACCCCCTGGACAGAGGCAGTTGCCTGTAACAGAGGGAGCCCTGCCCAGAAATGATTCAGACAAGACACAGTCTGATTGCTAATGTGGAAACTGGCCCTGACTCGCTGGGTAATTAAACAGGCACTTTGCAAATCCAGCTGAGGTCCAGATAGATTGTCCAGGCTAACCCTTATTTTAAATTTATTTTTATTTTCTGATAAATTGTGACAACAGTAAAAGTTGGATTCTAGGTCTGACAAACAAAAGCAAAACAAACCACCTAACTCATGTGCTCACATTCATGTATTTACTACCTAATTTATTCTTGCATTTACTAAGCCATTTTTTCATGCATTCATTCATTCAGGCTCATTCACTTATTAATTCACTCAGTCACTTATTTGCTCATTCACTGTCACTTATTGACTCAGTCTCATTCACCAGACTCTGTATTTCTCTATATCTGAAATTGGATTCTCTTACTTTGTCCCGTTACTGACTTCTCAAGACTCTCCTTTGAGGAAGGGACTGCTGTCATCCCCACTTTGAAAGTGAAGACTGTCATTAATGGAGAGGAAAAGGAAGTGACAAAGGCCCTATAAATACACAAGATTTGAAATCTGGGATTCGAACTATGTGTGACCTCACCACAACATTCAGCCTATCTAATTTATTTGATGTCCTCTAAGTGATGGAAGCAGAATAGGTACTTTCATCATGTGATATCCTGAAGTAGCAAAAATATGTACAAATAAAGGGCAGCTGGTAAAGGGAATAACTTAAGGAAGAGCATAGACCAACAATTGGTGGAGTAGTAGAAGAGTGTGTGCAAAAAAAGGAACAAAAAAGAACACAAAGGAAATTTGGAGTGATGGGACATATTGTCTAGGATAGTGATATACAATTGATATAAATAGTGATATGATTTTGACAAAGCACTGAAAACTACTAAAAGAGTGGATTTTTCCCTCAGTTCAAGCAAATAAATACCTACAAAAATGATCTCCTAATTAGTATGCTGACATTTGTCAATGCTCATCAAATGGTGTATTTAACATTTGTACGCAACAGTATAAAATTAAAATGAAAGGAAAAAGCCCTAAAATAATGAATTCTAGTTTACATGGAAGTGTCCAGTAGTGAAATAAAAATAGATAAAGAAGCCTATTGATAAGAGACGTTGGTCTACAATGACTTTATTGTGAATCTGTAAGATCTAGAGGGCTACATCAAATGGAAAAAGAGTGTACTCTCATTTGCATATGGAATATAAATATATAAATTTATATAAATATAAATATAAATATATAAATTGATATATAAATATATCAATTAATTAAAAAGCCTTAAGATTATAGGACCAATTAGTGATCCCAAGAAGGAGAGTGAGAAGGTCACTTGCAGATTGGACAAAGAGGATAAACTATAGAGTAATATTTGAATTTTTTTGGGCCACACCCAGTGACACTCAGGGGTTACTCCTGGCTATTCACTCAGAAGTCGCTCCTGGCATGCACGGGGGACCATATGGGGAACCCGGGGATCGAACCACAGTCCATCCTAGGTTAGCGCAGGCACCTTACCTCCAGCGCCACCGCCCAGCCACCAATATTTGAATTTTTTTAATGGATATGATTACTCTAGACACATGTTGGTTTAGAGTCATGCAACACCTGAAGAATAGGATAAAAATTGGATAAAAATAAATAAGTAAGATAAAATAACTCACACAAAAAATGCATTTTAAGAAAGAATGGAGCTATATGGACTAATGAACAGAAAAATGGATAGTTGAATGGTTAAAATTTGAGAAAGCAAATGCTACAATAGAGGCAGGATTGTCTGAGGTGAGTACTCTGCGTTCTCTAACTTTCTAATTTCAAAGATAGTTAGAAATAGTATGTACAGAAATGCTAGACCTTTAATTTTAAGGGGGAAAGTATTAAGGGAATTTGATTGAGTTTGAGTTTGTAATGAGTATAAAAGTATTTAGGCTTTTCAAGGGGAAGAAAGGATGTAAGTGAGAAGCAGATGTTAGGAGTCTTAGGTACATTGGTGGTTGAGGGCTTGTACAGCTCTATATCCCAATCATGGAGTCAACAGCACTGACACCATGAAATCCAAACTCTAGAAACCAAACACAGAAAATGTTTCTGTCAATCAGAAAGGTTGAAGCAATGGTAAGGAAGGCACTTGGGAATCCTTGTGGAGAGATGTTGACATTGGTGGTATGCTAGATTGGTGTTAGAATACTCTATATATAAAACTTAATGATTTTATAAATCATGGTCTTCAATAAAATGAAAATTCTTTAAAAAAGAACATTTAGGCTCAGCAGAGATGTTTTTTAGCAGTTCAGTCAAGAATTTGGTACTTTTTATATTAAGAAAATAAATGTTGGATGTTTTGTATATTATGGATACTATTTTCTGTTCTGCTACTGTCCAAAGTTTCCTTTGAGTACTATAAACAAAGAGATGTATAGCACTCAGTAAATTTGTCTTTGGTGATAGGATGGTCAAGGTTCGTGTCCAGGTGACAGGATGGGCAAGGCAAGGCTCATGTCCAGAATTAAGCAAGTGAGAGTGCTTCATAAACAGTTTTATCTGTTGTGTTATAGTTATTGGAAGTTATTCAGTTATTGAAAATCTTTAAAATTAATATGTAATATTCTATTAATTCAATTATGTTTAAAGGAAATTCAATAAAGTATAAATTGTTTAAAGGAGATTTGTCAATCAAACTTTTGAGCCAACCTATCATTAATTACAATTATCACCATAATATGAAAGTGATTATTTTACTTACTTGGGGATCTAACAACAATATAATGAGACATGGAAATTCAACTTGAAGTGCTAAGACAAGCACTTAAAAATTCAATATTTTTTATCAGTTGGATACTGATCTATAATTCAAGTGTGCATCATCATTCTTAGCTGTACATAATACCAACATAGCAAAAAATCACACCAGTAGAAGACGTTTAAATTAATTAGGTTAAAAGTATATGGCCTCAACAAATTTTATTAGGGAAGCAGTAATGGATTTAGGTTTCTTGGCAATATTTCTCTGCTGATAAATAGAGAACGGATTTGGGTGGGTCTGGAAGTAAAGTCCACTCAAGACATGGAGTAAATGCAAATATGTTAGTATGCTGAGAAGTCTAAATGGGAGCAGTTCTGGGTGATTTCTGCCTACCAGGCACCAATAAATCTAGACTTGCTCTCAGCGGTCCTGAGAGTTTGAGTTGAGTTGATTTTTTATGTGCTTTGTAAGTTGATATTATTTCTGGCTAACTTTTAAAGTATTAATATTGGCCTCTGTTTCCCTAGTTTTTATAGAGGCAATAGTAAGACACCTACTTCATACGATTGCTGAAAGGACTAGTCATAAGAATTACTATTATAACAGCCTTTGATTATTTTTGGTTTGGGGAATACCTATCAGAAATCAGAAGATACTCTTGGATATGTTCTTGGGGCCCTTCTGGTGGTTCTGGGGACCATATGTCGTACCAAGAATGGAATCTGAGTCAGCCTCATGCAAGGCAAGTGTTACACTCACTCTCTTTCCTGCCCTTACAATAATTTTTCATATACAACTAATGAGAATCTTGAAACTGTTTTTTAAAACATCTTACCAAAGTAAGTGGTTCAAAGCTAATACATAAAAGAAGTGGATAAGAACTTGATTTTGTTATCTCTATTTTACCTCCTTTTAGATAATGTTAGATAAAAGTATAAAACTCTATGGATCTCTGCATAGTATCTATAAAGAGCCTGGTTGCACTGTCTGGAAGCTATGTGAATCCTAGAAGAAGGATAAAGGACACTATAAGCATAAAAAGTGATGTTGACAGAAGTCCTTGCCCAAAGGGAGTTAGGCACCTTCTGTTTGGACCTCAAATGACCAGAACACACTTTGTTAGATAGCCACTCTTGGAGACCCAGGTAGAAAATCAATTCCATGATAGAAAATTTCAGGAGATACAGGTCAGAGGACTGCTATAGAAAGTGCACCCAATATATACAAGGAAAGATGAGCTTGATGGGAATAGAAGTGCCAGGGTCCTATCTCAGTTGTGGAGGCATGAGGGTGGGACCTGGACCTATACTTCTCTTAGAATATTCCAGAGGCTCATACTCCCAGACACCTCCACCATTTAGGTAGAGAGGAAAGAGATGGCCCTGAATAGCTTCACAGAGTTTTTTTCTGGGGAAGAAAGTCCTGGAAAGGTAATGATCATGCTAAGTTCTTGCATCCAACCAGGAAAGCAGCAACTGTGCCTGAAATCATGTGCATAGACCCACCTAGCAGTAGCGGAATGAGATGAGGGTTGTTTGCAGCAACCACAGCAGAATATCATGATGAAAATACACACCTACAGAGAATGATTTGTTTCCTTTTTCAAGCAAGAGTCTCCACATATACAGAGACTTTTTTCTTTCCTCTTTTTAAAGTAAGGTTCTCCAATCTGAAGCTCCTTAAGCAACTATGACATAGTAGTTGATAAAATTATAGAAAAGAGTTCAGGCATGAACTAATGGAATTGATTGCTAGATGGATAGAGGGAAGTATATGTGAAATGTCAATAGGTCAAATTTTGAATTTAGGAGATGTTTGTCTAGTTGCTTCCTCTGTAATGGCTTCATTTTTTTTTGTTTTAATATTTTCTAAATACATCATTGGGGGTAAATACAAATTTTTCTTATATTTTGATTTAGGGGGTAAATCTTTTGTTGTAGTGAAGCAGACATTTTGTGGTTTAAAGTTTAGGAAAGTATCAAAATAACAGTTTATATTTGAAATGTACATTAATACATTTTCTTGGCGTGTCTCTAAAGATGGGTGGGGCACTTACTTTGCACATTGCTGACCTGGGTTGAATCCCCAGGACCCCATACTCTATCTACCTCGAGTCCTGAAAGAAGTGATCCTTGAGTATAGAAATGTAGTAACCTCGGAGTGCCACTGATATGGCCTAAAAACAAAACAAAACAAAACAAGAGAGATATATTTTAAAAATATTAGGCATGGGTTCTTGGATTGGTACAAGAATTGAACTTTAGCACCATGGACAGTGACCAAGTTGGTTGATGAAGTAGGATAAATTGCCTTCCAGATGGAGATGCCCACACTCTAGATTGGAATTATTTCTCTTTCTAGCAGAAGTATCCAGTAGATGTTCCTCCAACATAAACATTTGTAGACACTAATATAGGAAAGTGTGATTGTTCATTATTTGGACACAAATAATGGCCTTAAACAGAAAATGAATTTAAGGAATAAATATTGGATACTTCTTTAACATATTTAAAAGCTCCAAGTCCCACTTGAGGCACAGGGTCTGTCTCTTTGTAAAGAGGTGTCCCACAGCTATATATCAAATAAACTTACTTAAACGTCCCTCTTCATGATCCCTGGATTTAGTAAGTTGCTCATATTCATATGTTTGTATTAAATGTTTGTATTCATATGCTTGTGTTAAATAGGTATTATGAGTACTGCTACTGTGTATTAACATGATTCAAAAATTATATACAGTATTGAGTATGGAATAGTGATATAAACTTGCAGTATACACAATGAAACATATGCAGTAGCATTTTTCAATACTAAAATTATGTTTATATCACTATATTGCATCAATACAAATAAAGTATATGTAAGACTATTTTATTATTCATGTAGACTGAACAGTAAAATAACTATATTTTAGAAATAGCAGTTTATGAGTAGTTGAGTGAAAGCATTTTAAAACCATTCGTTTAATTGCAAATTTCCAGATGTTTCATGTTGTTTTTCTTTGGATTACAAATTCTAAAAATTCCCTCAGGAGCTTCACATATAATTATTTTAAAATGATAGGAGGTGATTTGAATGAAAAAGACCCGAAGGTCACTTCAGGATTTAGAATTATTGCCAACAGCTCAGCATATTCAAATGTTGTGAAATTCTTGTTAAGTCCCCAGAACCATTCTTCTCTTCCCAAAGATAAATGATGTGCTTAGTTACTGGAGATTAGAATTGGTTTCCATTGAAATGAGGTCACACTGCTATTTTTCTATACTTACCTTTTCCTTTTCTATTACCATAGAAGAGTCTACCATCTTCTGAATTTACCAAAAGGACCAAGAAAGATTAAGTGTATGAGCAAAAAGGAGAAAGAACAACAAAGTAAATGAATTACCTTTCTCAGTTCACAAGAAGGTCACTCTGTCCCATTTTTGATTTTTCCCTTAATGTTTAGTTCGTCAGAATGCCAAGCAAAATCTGGCTCCAATGCCCTGTCCTCAAGCTCCAAGCCAGTGTGGTGGGCCAGACTGTGGTTAAAATTAAATCTGAGAGGGAGAGCATTGGGGGGTTGCCAGGGGACAAGGGTAGGGAGGGAGGGGGTACAGTTCTGTAGGATAGTGCCAGAGAGGATTTCAGTTAAGGGATGTTTCTATACCCCAGTGCTTTTCAATTATTTTCTGTCATGCCCACCTAGGAAGAAGAAAACCTTTTTCGCTACCGCCCCCCCCCCCGTGTGACTGAAAATAGTATCCATATCAAAAAAGCTTTAACCTGCAAAGCAAAAACATATAAAATAATTTGAGCTGATTTTTTTAATCAGAGGTGATTCCTGGGTTAATGGCTACAATGAGCACGTTATACAATGCATAGCTTTTGAAGCGGGGTTTGAAGCAGAACACAGCAACTCTCAGCTCCAGAGACATACAGAGACATAAACACAGGGCTTAGCTTGTTATGACAGTGTTTGCCAAGGTTAAATGCACCCACCTTTATGGAGTCTCATGCCCCTCTTGGGGGGAGCTCCCCACTATCTGAGAACAACTGCTATACCCCAAATGTCAGACACCTCTGCTAGAATTCTATTGCACAGAACTGCAGTTATACACACAAACATGAATGTATGAAAAGACCAGTGCTATGAATTATTGTCTGTTATTTAATTAGTATTATTTAAGGCAAATTGTCTGGTTTTTATATTGCCTGTTATTCATCTAACACATCACTGCTGAAGAGCATGGATAAAGAGTTTTTGAGACTCCCATGAAAGATCTAATGTTATATCACAATCTTGCTTCCATTGAAAAATGTGCATCAGAACATATATTTTGCAGCTGTTTGTATATCTGTGCAAACTTTGAAATAATTTAAAAAAATTGATATGCAAAGCAGGTGAGGCCTTTAAATCTTATCTAATACTACATTCCATAAAAGAAGGTCATCTCTAATGTTTCATTCTAAAACATAAGCAGGGAAATTACTGGATGGTGAAGATAATTAATGGTTATTGAAGTCCTTTCTGAAAATATTCTGTTTTAGATATTTTCTCATTTTTTTAAGTCTTGTTTCTTTTAGTCTGTTATTGCTCAAGTGGATAAAAGTTTATTTATGAACCAGACAAAGGTAGTGACAGAGGCAGATGAGGACAGGCTATGAGAGAAGCCATGTGGGATGAGATATTGAGGGAAGCCAATTCCATTGGGTTGAGGCTGGTAAGCTGGGCAGGAGGTGAAGAGCTGGAGGACAGTACTGAATTTGGAGATACTTGGGATATACAGGAAGTTCATAGGGGCACAGTAGACAGTGGGCACCAGCCTCACAAGAGCAGATCCTATCTCTTCTGGGTCTTTTGTTGCTCCTCAGTGGTACAGGGATGGACCAGAGTGAGTACAACTGTGTCTGTCTGGCTGTCAAAGGACAGGGTTAGTAAGACAATATGACAGTCATTTCTATCCCCAAGGTCATGGTCCCTCTAGCAGGCCTACGTCTCTGTAGAATAGTCAGGGAGATGGGAACACTCACTTTTATTCCACTGAATTTAATTAGTTTAATTCATAAAAATGAAACCCTATCATCCAAATCACTTGATGTTCAGTCCCCATTCTACATCTATTATCTTTTTAGTAGTAATTAATGAAAGAAATAGAAATTCATAGATGTGACCAATAAGGCAATGCAATACTCATAACTCTGAAACATTGCATTAAAAAGTGAAGTCTGAAACATTAAACATATATAAAAATAAAAATAATAAATGAAATAAAAAGCGAAGTCTGGAAATAAATTCTGTTATCAAGAGGAATGTATGTTATAAAGGAAGGAAAATTGCGGGGGGGACACATCTAGCAGCAATCAAGCATTACTTCTGACTCTGTACTCTGGAATCCCTCCTGGCAGGCTCAGGGGACCATATGGGATTCTGGGGATTGATTGTTGGTCAGCCACATGCAAGGCAAACTCCTTCTCTGCTCTGGTATCACTCTGGTTGCAGGAGGGTCTTTTTTATTTTAATGAAAGATATCAGAGATTTTAAAGTGAGAATAAACTTACTACTTAAGAAAAAAGATTGAAGTTGTGCTACAGAATCTTTCAACCTATAGACCACATGTGTAGGAACATCAGAGAGATTCGAACCCTTTGCAACCACCCAGGCCTACAGTGCCAACACAGAGCTGAGAGCCAAAGAAAGAAATACAGTTTTGAGAAAAGTCAGCAGTTCAAACCTAGCTGGGCTTCATTCCCTAGAAATCATTTTTGGGACTGAGAAAAGTCAAATCTTTGTTGTGCTTTTGCACCAATGATCTTATATTTTCTTTTGGGGGAATTAAGGACAAAATTTTGGGGGAAACATAGGTAGCAAGGAAGGGAAGGACTCATGGATTCCTATTAAGGCTAAGATCAGAGGCTTAGGGGGTTATGTCAGCAGCCTTGCCTTCAGACTAAGCAGCTGGAGCAGAATGAGAGTGAGAACCACCACCACCCCCATCCTCAGTCAGCCTACCTTGCCCCGCCCCTGGCCTGGGAGTAAACAGCACCCAAAGCCAAGACCTCAGACTGAAGGTCAATCTGAGAGCAAATCTACCCAAATCTGGAGAGAAAACCTAGATGTTGCACTCTGCAGGGTACAGAGAACCTGCCAGCCAGTCTGAGCAGATGAAAGAGAATTCTGGGGGCACATCTGCCAACACACTGTGTCCCCAGACACTGGAGGAGGACTCCATGTAAGAGATAGTCTCAGAACTTGAAAGCAAACAAGATTCGAGGAGCATTAAAGAATTTGTCACAATTGTATCCTGCTAGTGACAAGTTAATGAGACAAGCATTCAGAGAAATGAGTCTTCAAAGAGAAAACGAATAAACAGGAGGAGGAGATGAAAAGGGAAATGGCATGCCCTGAAAACACATACGAGGAACAAAATATTCTCACCGAATTAATAAAGAAAGCAGAGGCAGCTGGAAGAATGGGGGTGCAGACACCCGGAAAATTATTCACCAAGATTTGGGATGATAAGAGATCAAGGTACAGACCATTAAGACCAATCTTTGTTGTCATTAGAGAAGCTAGTAGATAAAACACACACACACCACAGATGAAAATGACTCAATGTAGGATCTTGCTTGGAGAAGGAAATCACTATACAGATTTCAGAGCTTCCAGAAAAATCTCACAGTCTGTACAAGAACTGTTTCTATAGCTGGAAGAATACTCGGGCTCCCAGAAATTGCTACATAATGTTAGATATCAAGGTGGTTCTAAAGAGGATTTCTGGTGTGAAGGACAAGAGAGCAGGTTAACCTTATGGGGAAAGGGCTGAGCCCCAACCTACTCAGTGCAGATCTCACATCTGTAGGACTGGGAAATAAAAGCTGAAAAAAGGCTCAATGCCTGCTGAATGGCGACATTGAAGCTTGCAAGATCTTTGCACTTGCAATAGTTGGACCATAATTGAAATGACCAAGTATCCCCAGTTAAAGAAGAACCAAAGCAAGCAAATGAGGCACAGAGGTTGCATGGGACAAGTAACCCAAACGGCTCAAGCAAAAATGACTTATGGAAATGGAGGGAGTGTGCTCTTTTCAAGACATGAAACTCCTCAGACATATAAGGGAAATTTTTCTCCTGGGACACAGTAATGACACTGATCTTTACCACAAAGAGACTTTGTGTGATACCTTCATTCTCTGTCTCTCCCTTAATTTCAACTCTCAACTTGTGCCCTTGGCTGACCCAGATTCCTCATATGAGTACCTAAGCTTAGCTGGTGGTGATGCCCCTGCAGTCTTCATTTGTCTTACTCATATTTTTGTCTCACTCACATATTTTTCACACCATTTATATTCTGATCCCTGGACATTGATTTACCTTTTTGAAACAGAGAAAAGGCTAGGATTTTAATACCTGTTGAAAATGCATTAAATATTTGTATGTCATGCTTCCCACATAGTTAAGCTACTATATGTCTACTCTAAAATAGGGGGATTTCATTTTGGAGGAACCTTCTCCAAAGATGTTCAGGGACTTAGGGTACCCACTCCTGGTTATACTAGGTCTTGTAGTAGACCTGTAATAATAGTTCACGGTTTAGGTCCAGAAACATGGGGCAACTAGAGCTTGGTGGAATTTAGGGATGCATCAGGGCCATTCCCACTGGTGCCCAGAGGACATATACTACTGGTGATCAAATCTGGGACTTCAGCATGCAAGTCAGGATTTACACCTATATACTATTTCCAACCATCGGAATTCATATTTTTATTTGGCTTTGAGTTTTGTGAGGGATGGTTACACTCAATGGTGCTCAGAGTTTATTTTGGGGGAGGTTGGTGACACCTGGTGGTGCTCAGGGGTTACCCCTGACTCTGAACTCAGAAATTGCTCCTGGCATGCTCAGGGAACCATATGGGATGCTGGGAATCAAACCATGGTTCATCTGGGGTTGGCCATGTACAAGGCAAATGCCCTACCACTGTGCTATCACTCCAGTCCTCAGAGTTTACTCCTGTGCTCAGGAATCACACTTGACAGGACTTGGGGGATTGATCATTATGAAGCTGGTGCTCTCACCCAGTCAGGTAAGCACCTGACTCACTGTGCTATCTCTCTAGCTCCAAGAATTTATGTTTTTAAGATAATTTGATAGTAAATGAAGTTAAAGTACTTTCTAAATTCTTATATATAGATTTTTAATTCTTAATTACTAAACCCCATGCTCTTCTCCTAGTAGGCTCGTTTAGGGGATTCTTGTTAGAGAGAGGCTGTATCAGAAATTTATAGAGCTTCATAAATGTTACTTGTCCTATATCTCTATAAATTCTAATGGATTTTAAAAGTGAATAGTAATGATCTCATGGTAGGATTGGCTTTGAAAAGAACTGGCATGTCTCATGTACCCTAACTTAAGGAAGAGTCCCACTAACTAAAGACCAATGTAATCAAAAGATCTATGAAATTCTAAATGTTTAATTTCCCTATCACTGTCACAACAAATTTAATGTGAGTTAAAGCTATAGCTACATCACATCACATGTTTGTTTATTCACTCACTCACTCACTCAATCAATCACTTACCAATTCATTCAGTAATGTTTTGCTCTGGTTTCTGGATCACACCCAATGATGCTCTGACTCTAAACTCAGAAAATTTTCCTGGCTTTTTCAAGGGACCATACAGAATTCTGAGAATCAAATATGGATTGGCTGTATGCAAGGCAAACCTTACCTGCTGTACTGTCATTCTGAGCCCCTCAATAGCATTTATTAAAAATTTGTAAGGGGGCCGGTGAGATAGCATGGAGATAAGGCATTTGCAGAAATATGGTGGTTCGAATTCCAGCATCTCATATGGTCCCCCGAGCTGCCAGGAGCAACTTCTGAGTGTTACTCAGAAGTAATCCCTGAGTGCTGCCAGGTGTGACCCCCAAAAACTAAAAAAAAAAGAGTGTTTTGTAAGTTTGTTCTTTGCATTGGGGGTCACATAGGAAATTGCTCATGTACACTGAAATTTAGAACCTAGCCCTGTATAAGGGTTTAATTGGCCTACAAGACAATTTTTTTGTGTGTTTGGGGGTGTCTCATTTTTTTGTGGTTTTTGGGTCACACCCGGCAGTGCTCAGGGGTTGCTCCTGGCTCCATGCTCAGAAATTGCTCCTGGCAGGTACAAGGGACCATATGGGGCACCGGGATTCGAACCGATGACCTTTTGCATGAAAGGCAAACACCTTACCTCCATGCTATCTCCCAGGCCCCATACAAGACAATTTTTTAACAGACTTACCTTTATATAAGAAAGGCAAGACTTCCTGGTTCAAATCCAGGTTTTAAATTACTCTCTGAATAGGCTCAGAAAAAAATTGTCACTTCTCTGTGCTATAGATACCTTATTTTTAAAATCAGGACAATAGTTCTACCTGGGAGTGTTGTTGAAAAAAGTAAAATAGATGACACATACAAAACTTCCTATCATTCTTGGTTCATAGCATAAAAGTTATTTATTTATTTATTTTGTTTTTGGGTCACACCTGGTGCTGCTCAGCAGTTACTCCTGGCTATACACTCAGAGATAACCCCTGACTTTGGGGGACCATATGGGATTCTGGGGATCGAACTGAGATCTGTCCTAGGTCAGCTGTGTGCAAGGCAAATGCTTGCACAGGCAAGCACTGTGCTATTGCTTTAACCCCAAGAGTTATTTATTTTTATTTCTAAAATATAATCTTATATGTGAGTAGAAATAGTCTGATATGAATCTCTATTGCATTTTAAAACAATATTTGATCCAGGACAAATATTTGAGATCATCTAACACAAATTCTTTAATTTATAGTAAAGGCATATGGAGATCAGAGAATGTGAATAATTTGCTTAAAATTTGTTGATTCATTTACTTGGCAAATACTTAGCAATCAGTTACTTTGTCTTCAAAATGGCACCATTTTCTAGAAATAAAGGAGAAATAAATAAAAAGTATACAGACCTCCCTTCATGGGTTACCATTTTGATAGACGTTTATTTCTCAAAAACACTTGAAATGACTACTGCTGTGATAGACTCACATATGTATGTGATGATGGCTGGGATTATGACTAATCTATATTCTCATATGTCTGTCTGTTGTCCCAGAGTTTTCATTGAATATTTTTTGGGGTCACACCTGGCTACGCTCAGGGATTACTCCTGGCTCTACAATCAGAAATCTTTCCTGACAGGCTAGGGGGAACATATGAGATGCCGGGATTCAAACCACTGTTTTTCTGCATGCAAGGCAAATGCCCTTCCTCCATTCTATCTCTCCAGCCCCTTCACTGAATATTTTTATGTATTATTGTGATGGCCAGAAAGAAGGGTTAGATGTCTACTATGGTGGATAAAATAGCCTCAAAGCAGTAACTTGAAAGGGAACACAGAAGTTCTCACAAAATTTGAATAAGGAATCTGGAAGAGGCATGACTAGGCTATGTGAACTGAGATTGTCTTGTGAAATGATGAGTTGTTCACCAACGCTAGAGTCATTTGAAGATAAGACATGTTATACTGAAAAAACCACATCAAAGAAACATCCCTCTTTCTTTGATAGGATGCTAATTCCTCATCACTGAATTGTCCCCACAATATGGCAGTTGGCTTTCCCCCAATTTAGACATTCAAGAGTGTAAGAATTATCTGCATTCCATTGGCCCACTTTTTAAAATCACACACCCTCATGCTGTCACTGTTTGCATGTTAAAATACAGTCACAAAGTTGAACTTCCTCTCCAGATAAGTCTAGAAAGCTTCTCCTTCCCCTAGAAGGGGAGCATTGAAGACTTGGTAGGCATCACTGTGCATGTGTTACCTCCAATAAACAGTAGTAAACAGAAGCCCTGGGGATTTGTCCCACTTGCCTGGAATAGCAGTGAAGCCTTACTTTCTGACAGGCAGGTAAGCAGGGTCTGTTAGAGGTACATTTCCACTCCCTTCATTCCTAAGAATCTGGTTAATTTTTCCAGTGTTCTTTGTTTTTCTTTGTGTGTGTTTTGCTTTATTTTGTTTGGGGCCATATGCAGTTGTGCTCAGTACTAAAACTGTCTCTCTGTTCAGGGATCACACCTAGTGGGCGCCAGGGAATTATACATGGTGTTGGCAATTGAAGCCGATTGACCACATGCATGGCAAACATTCTACCTGCTGCACTATTGCTCTGAGTCCTGCAACTTTAATCTAAACACAATTACTTTTTCAGCTAGGCTGAAAGATAATGTATGAAGTAATGTCTGATCTTCACAAATATAAAAACAATTTGTTCAAAAACGTACCATTTAAAATTCCAAACTCTCTAATTTAGATTGTTTTCCAGGAATAAAAGCTTTCCCTTTTCTCCATTTCTCCACTGCTCTGACCCTTCCAGGGTAGCTTTTAAGAAGATTATATCAGTGAATCATTTTTATTACCAGACAAAGCTGAGTAAGAATCTTAATGTGCTCCCTGTTTCGTGCAGGGAGAGTGAAGATTTCTAACAAAATCTAGTATGTTTTCTCACAGGAGGGAAGGCAGAATTGAAATGTAAAGAAAGCATAACTGAGTTGTCTACTTCTACCTACTGGACATTTCTTACCAAGAGAGGACTTAGTGGACATGAAAATAAGGTAACAGAATATTTCTTGCTCTTGGATAGGAAATTCTCTTCCAAGAAACCATCCTTTCTCAAATATGCCCCAATGGCTAATAGGAAACCTGAATGGGAACTTTAAGAGATTCTTTAAGAACTTCTTGCCTCAGTCTTGGCCCCCGGTCTCTTGTGATTATTCTTTGCTTCCCCTTCCCTGTCTTCATATCTTAAAGGAGAAAGAGAATGTATCTATCTTTCTTAGCGTTGTGCGACTTGATTTTAAAGTCTTACTAGATAGGCCGTCTCTAAGTTATGAATCTTGTCTAAATTTATATCTATTGTATTTTAATAAACACCATGATTTTACAAAGTTGTTCATAATAAAGTTGTATTAAGTATTCAATGTTTCAACACCAATCTTACCACCAGTGGGTTCTTCCTTCCACCAACATTCTCAGTGTCCCAACCCACCCTCCAGTCTTCTAAGACACAAAATAGTTTATTGCGTACTACATGCTACAATGTAAAGAAACCCACATGCTGTAATTCCTTGGGAAAGGGGAAGTGGGTCTGGAGCAGGGCTGTCACAGAAAATAATCCAAACCAGGCTGAAAAGAGATGAAACACTTGTTTAGGAACCTTTCAATCACATGAAATAAGAGAGGGAGAGGCCAATTGGGATGCAGTATTTATTGTGAAGGTAAGACCCTTCTAAGGGAGGGAAATTAGTTAATGTAAAGAGCCTATCTAGAAGTTCTTTCCATCCAGGTAGGTTTTTGACATGCAAAAGAGAAGGCTATATTTGTTAAGGGTAAGTTGGTTAATCCAACTCTACAAAATATATCTCACAATGGCATTACTAGATTCATTGTCTGATGATATACTGAGCTGTTTGGTGCTAGTTGAGCTATCTATGTTACTGTTTTCTCTCATTGAGCTTAGTAAGCTTCTACACAACTTTCTCATCTAACTTGCTGTACTCCTCCTGGATTGTAAGTATTGTAAAATTTGGAGTTGCAACATGGCTGCAGATGCCACATTTGGAGTGATAACTCCAAGAACTGTGGAAATGAGACTATTCAGCAGTTTGGCATTTCTTTGAAATTAGTCATAGAGCTGTAAAGCTGGACTCTTTATATCCTCCCAGAGGGTGTCAGTTGTGAGTGGGGTGTGGGGACTTGGCCCTCTCCATCCCAAAAAGGATCCAGAGAGTGCATCCCAGAGACCTGTCTTCCTGTGATGACTTAACAGTGAGAGTACTCATCTGTCTTCTAAATATCTGTTCTTGCTCACAACCGGTCCTCCAGTCCAATAGCTTTACTTTCTGGACTTGTAAGTCTATCTAGTGACATGAATCACTTCTCAGCACCCACAGCAGATGGACTCACTTACTCTTGCAAACTGAAACTTCAGTGACACAGCATAAAGACTGATAATGAGACATTTCAAAGAGTGTGACCTTAACTCAGTAGTAACTGTTCATATAGTTTATATTATGTTGTAGTTGAATGTTTTTTTTTCTTTGAGGTAATTTACAGTAAATTTTCTGGCACATCTTTCTGAGCTTATCTGTAGAATGACAAATATTCTTTTCCATCACTAGTCCCTTTAGAGATTATTTTTGCCTTAGGAAAAAGTAGCATTTAGAACAGATCCACCATAATTTGTCAGAATTTCAGCAGAAAGTATGAGGGCACTTGTCTGTAGCTTTGTGTGTGTGACAGAATATATATTAAGCTGCCTATTCATGTATTCATTGCACCAGATGCTGAAAATAGTTTTCAACTGTTTGAAGATTCCTTTAAAAATTCATGATATATTTTTTGTCTTTTTGGGTCACACAAACATATCTTGGTAACTCTGTGCTCAGGAGATCATGAGAGTCCTGAACTGAACCCACGCTTCTTTTTGCATTTGTTATTGGGTCACACTCAACTGTGCTCAAGGTTTACTCCTGTATCTACGGTCAATAGTTACTTCAGGCTCGGTTTGAGGTACCATATGAGATGCCAAGGGTTGAAGCAAGGCTAGCTACATGCAAGGCAAGTGCCCTACCTGTGTCCCATCTCTATGACCCTGAAACCATCCTTCTTGCCAATGTGTGCATTCTGCTGGGCTCTGCCTCCAGATTCTTCTTTTTTTTTTCACAAAAGCAAGAAGAAATGATGCATGTTTGGCTTTTGTCGTCTCAGAATGTAATGGAGCAGACAAGAGAAATGGACACTTTAATGAAGAAGTTACCATCATTTTCTTTTGTTTGCTGGTTTCATGGAAGACTTAATTTCATCAGTCTCATAAGAATGCTTGATTTCGTAGTCAGATTTCCACCCACTGAATAAAAACTGGCAGCATGTGTCCTTGATTTTATTTTAGAATTAGCAATTCACCCCACTTAAAGCCCAAATGCCAGACAGCGAGCTTCCAGCCGTGTCCTCAATCATTTCTGAAGTGGCTTCCTGGGAAACAATCTCCCTTGATTTTCCTCCTGACAATGTGGTTGCCAGGTTTCTCTCACTGTACCCTTTCTTCCAAATCCTCTGGTTTCATGGCCCAGTTCACACACATGTCCATCATCAAAGGCAGAATATTCTTTCCTCACTGACATCTGAACCCTGTACTCCTTTTCAAGGCTCCTCATCTCAGATCTTCTCTGGGGTGCTCTCCTAGAAAAGCACTTCTACAGGTCATGGTTATTCTATCTGTTTTCCTGTAGTTATCCATGTCTGTATGTGTGAGGTAAATAGAGGCCTTTGAAATAGTTCCCCTATGTACCTGTGTTTCCACTGCCTTTCTTCAGGCTATCCCCCCTCCCCCAACCAGGGAAAGAGTTTTGTCTTTGGATCTCAATAAAGGGGAGACAGAAAGGTGGAGACAAAAGAGCTTTTCCTCTAGGCTTGGGGTTCCATGTGTGGAGCTACTGGCTTGTGGGGTAAACAGCCTGTAGTGTGAGTTTCTTGCCTCTTATAACCTTCATATCTGTGTTGATTATTTACTGCAGACTACTACAGCCAGAACAAAATCTCCTGTCCTCTCCAGATAGGGGATATGGGATTTCCATTCCCTCCTTGGGGAATGTGGAACAACCAATCTGTCCTGTTACATATATGCATATATACATATATACTTATGTTACTATATAGCCTATAGATCTCTCATTCTTGCTCATTAATTTTTCTTTCCAGTTCAATATCTACTGAACTTTCTATCTTGGATTAATCTGTCTGTTCTTTTTGACTCACCTATGTCACATTGTGTCCTTGGGCCTTGTTATTTTTTGTTTATTTTGTTTTGGGGCCACACCCAGCGATGCTCAGAGGTTACTTCTGACTCTCTGCTCAGAAATCACTCCTGGCAGGCATGGGGGACCAGATAGGATGATGGGGTTCAAGAGAACCATTGGTCCTGGTTTGGCCACTTGTAAGGCAAACACCCTACCACTGTGCTATCTCTCTGACCCTGAACCTTGTTCTTATTGACACCATCATATGTACCTACCAGCAGCATTATGTCCATAGTCACATTTAAAAGAGGGGAAATGATTCATTCTTTTTGGTGCCTTAAAAATAGTCTCAGATTATATAATCTCTGGTCATAAATGTGCCATTCCCCTGATTTAGCTTTTAAGTTCTAAGAAGATTTCCTCTCAACTATTCTACCACAATACCAAGGAAACACTGCCTTTTTAATAAATGCATTTAAATTAAATTGGGTTTTTTAGAACCAATTTTATCCACTAAAGCAGTTCATCAAACTTTTTCCATTATAATCTCCCTGAGAAACTATTTTCAATACATTTCCTAGTTATATTTTATAATCTTTCAACATAACAGTTATTTTACATCTGTTTATGAATTCTGTGTATCTCCATGTTCTACAATAAGAACATTTTCTACAAAAAATAAGAAGAATAAGGTATTAATGTTCTACCCCTCTCCAAATAATTTTCTTTCCCTATTGGCAATATCATCCCCATTGTGAATGTACATTCTAAAAGTAATTTTCATTTTAACTAAGACATAAAATTACTATAATTGATACTATGTACTCCATAACAATGATAAGGAAATGTTATATTTAAAGCGTCACATTTTCCCCTAGATTGCTTGAGGCTTGATCCCCAAAGAACTCCCAGAAAGGGAAAGTGATTCCCATTTTCCTGTCTCACAGGGCAGGGAAGCGATCCTGGTAATATCTATCTGCAGCAAATAATTCAAACAGACAGGAAGGTAAAAAGGCGAGAAGGTCGGATGCAGAACCTTTGGTCAGCCTGTCAGCAGCTCCAAAAACCAACATGTCATCAGCTGACTGCCAAAAAGGATCCCAATTTTCCAGCTCATCACCTATTTATTTGAATCTGAACAGTGCCTCCCACCTGGAAGGTTGTAGGTGGGAAAGCAGGCAGGGAAACACATATTGAAGAGAAATATCATGAAAGCTTCCACATACTTAACAATTCTCCCTTCTATAGTAAAAGCAACATAATAAAATGTAAAAAATAAGAAATAGGCCCTATAAGTACAAAGGAAAAAACTAAGCAAAAAAGATTAAAAAGAAGGAAAGGGACAGTTTTTTGCATAAGGAAAGAAAGAACGACAGGAAGAAAGAAAAGAGAAAGAAAGAAAGAAAGAAAGAAAGAAAGAAAGAGAGAGAGAGAGAGAGAGAAAGAAAGAAAGAAAGAAAGAAAGAGAGAGAGAGAGAAAGAAAGAAAGAAAGAAAGAAAGAAAGAAAGAAAGAAAGAAAGAAAGAAAGAGAAAAAGAAAGAAAGAGAAAAAGAAAGAAAGAGAAAAAGAAAGAAAGAAGTAAAGTAAACTTCTAAGACTAAAATCAGGCTGTCCATAACCAGAAACATGAGTCAAGGAGTCAACTATAGGAAAGATTGAAAATTCCTTATAGCATTTTTTGAGCTAAATAGGAAGTCTGCCAGTCCCCACTACAAATCCAGTTGATTTACTCTGCCAATCTAGAACAGACACACTCTGTAAACTGAATTTAGGAGTGAAATAGTTTGTCTTGCTACTTCGTCTGCTTCTTAGAGGTTTCTATTATGACTTGTAGCTCACCCAAGGAAGAAAAATCTCTGAATTTTCAGTCCTCTTTAGATGGACCTATTCACATATTCCAGCTGGGCACCAGGAACCTTTAATAATCTAGGTCCCTTCATATATTTTTGTAATTATCTCAGCTACTGTAACTTTGTGCAATAATTGAAACTTTTTACAATAATACATAAACAAGGTACACTCAAGCTCAATTCCTCACCCCACAAGTTGCTTTTGAAATAAATAAGCCAGGTCTAGGGATATGGCTTAAGTGGTAGAACAAACACATATCCAACAAATGTAGGGTCCCAAGTTTGATTCCTGAGCCCTGCTAGGTGTGGCTCTGGTGGCCTCTGAGCACTACTGGTCAGCTATACTCTTATTCCTCCAGAAACCCCCAAAACACTGCTGGGTTTGTGAGTGAAACGTTGGGAAAGCCAAGGGAGAACTTCTCAAGGTCACTCTGATGATGTCTTCCAGCATTGATTTCTATCATACTTCTTCATTCCTAAGATTACTCTTCTCAGTTTAGTGTAGGATACATGGTGTCTTAGTTGATACATGGTGTCTTAGTCTTCTTCTTAGAAGAAGAGTACTTCCTTCATATGTACTGCCATATATGCCCTATATACTTTATATGTACTGCCATTGGTGACTGCCTTACATGGAGCTGAAAGTGGAGACAATAGCCATCTTGCCGAATAGCTCACCCAGAACTTTTCTCAAAGGACAACAAACAGAAACAGCCACTCCTTTCCTCTCTTTCCCATGTATTCACATTTATTCTGCCAGATAATCACACCTGGCTTTCTGAACGAAAGAGGTAAACAGTTGTGACTCTGATAGCACATTTCAAAGTCAAACACCATAATTAATGGTGCATCTTTGAACCCAAGACCAATGTGTGGGTGGAGAAGAAGAGGTAACAGCAGAAATCTAAAGAACATGGGTTGGTGTCTCACTGCAGAGGCTCCTTCTGGCAACCCACCGCCTGCAGGACTGAGGGTGTTTCTATCATTCAGAGTTCAGCTATTAAATAGAATTCTACTGACTTCAGTAGAATGAGAGACTTTGAATTCCTCCACAGGACTCACTCAAATGCCCACCACCAGGGGCCTCTCTATATGGTCTTAAAATGTTCAGCATCTCTGGATTTTTCTAGAGTTTGACTCTTCTAGATTGAAGACTATATCTTATTCCCTCCTGCTACCCTAGGCTCAACAGTGTATACGGGCACCACATCATTTTGTTGAAAAAGGAGTAAATGCAAAAAAGAAGGGAATTATTAATCTAATTGAATTTTTATTGTAGTTTCAGTAACATGATTACAATTGTGTGAACTGTCATAGTTTTGATGAGCAAAACTTTCATTGCATCTTCATCACCGCCAAAATGTCCCATACTCTCTATGTCTTTCTGTCATATCCAGTTCATTTACTTAAGTCCCTCCCTGGCCCTACTACTTGGTGATCTCAGTTTTGTGATCAAAGTCCAAGGTCTTTTCCTTACTGCATATTACTTGTTTTGTTTCTCTTCATACCACAGAGTAGCAAGATAGCTAGTACTGTCTCTTTGACTCACTGCACTTAAGATGGTGCCCTCTAGTTTTATCCAGGAGAACTTCAAGATTTTGTCTTAAGTTTGCTGTTGTTCTTTTTAGTTCCCCTCTCCTGTCTTGTTCTATATTCTATTACTCTAGGCAGGAAGTTTAAATCAATCTCTTGTAAGCTTTGCAAGATAGAATTCTTCATGATTCAAAATTGCAAACATGATGAAGGCCATACTCCTCTCAGTTTTTTTTTTTTGGCTAGCAAAAAAAATTATTGCTGATTATTGTCAGGAATAACAAAGCTGATTGCTTATCATCTGCTCATTATAATAAAGGCATTGTAGGAAATTCTTGACATAAATGACCTAAATTACTACTCTAAGCAACCATGGACAGGCATCTTAGGTCAGTTTTCTACATGAGCAAGCATGATAAATGATGCTAAATAATTTAAGTAAATGATGAATATCATATAACCAAGGGATGTGATTTCAATCCATGCATATCTGATGAAAAGAACATAATGATAACACTCAATTGAACCACCTGGCAATAGATACAAGATAAATGAGCATGAATCATATTGTTTACAAATAGTGAAAAATGTTCTGTCTAAGACAATAACAGTGGATACCTGTCACTATACCCTTCTTCAACCCACAGAAAACACACAGTGAATCATGTTCTAAACTAGAGACTTGGGGGGCAATGATGTGTCAATAAATGTAGGTGTGTTCGTTCTAATACAAAACCATTCTGTTAGGAAAGCTGATCATGGAAAGAGATGTGTGTGGAAAGTGGGAAATCCTTCTGCCCAATTTTGCTAGTGCTTCTCTAAAAAATTATCTATAAAGTGGTCTTATAGACAACTGATTGGAAACTAAATAGAAATATTTTATTTTTAAAATGTAGACCAGATGAATAGTATAGTAGATAGGGCACTTATCTGACATGTGCACACCCAGGTTCAATTCCTGGCATCCCATATAGTCCCTAGAGCAGCATCAGAAGTAATCCTTGAGGGTAGAGCCAGGAGTTAGCTCTGAGTAGATCCAGGTATGGGTCCAAAACAAAACAATAGCAGCAACAAAAGCAAACAGAAACCAATCTTAAGGGTCACAGCAGAATATCAGATAGGCAAATACCCTGGGGCATGTGGCCAATCTAGATTCAATAGCCATCACCTTATATGGTTCTCTAGTCACCATCCCAGGTGTGATCCCTGAGCCCAGAACAAGGAGTAAGCCCTAACCAGTGTCAGTTGTGGTTCAAAACAGGCAAAAAATAAACAAATAAAATGCATCTTAATAATTGTTCTGATTTTGTTTTGAATTAATAATAGCAGTGGGGTATATACAGATAATCTCTTTTTTTTCTTTAGTCATCTGAAAAATCATTTTACAAAACACACAGAATAGTGTTTTTTTTCCCCCTCAGTAAATCTTTCTTTAAAGTAGTTGATGTATTTTCTTTGTTTTCTTTTTTGTTTTTTTGTTTGTTTGTTTGTTTTTTGTCACACCCGGTGACGCTCAGGGGTTACTCCTGGCTATTCGCTCAGAAGTCGCTCCTGGCAGGCACGGGGGACCATATGGGGAACCGGGGGATCGAACCGCTGTCCGTCCTAGGTTAGCACAGGCACCTTATCTCCAGCACCACCACCCGGCCCCGATGTATTTTCTTTGGAATAACAAATCTTTCACAGTGATATTTGAGGTACATAGTGACAATTGATCAAGGCCATTCCCACCACCAGGGATGTCCTCCCTCCACCTCTTTTCCCAGCATGTGCCCTATATCTCTCTCCTTTGGCCCCCTCAGAGTACTAGTGTAACTGTTTCCTTCTATATATAGCTTGTTGTAGATGGGGTATCTATTCTGTTATTGTTGACATTGGGTTTGGTGTTTAAGCCTGATCGATTTTTTATTTCTGCTCAATGTTCGTATGGCTGTTTGGTCCTGGTACCATTCGTTTTTATTTTTCCCCTCAATTCATGAGACAGAGCAAGATGATTCGAGTCTACAAAGTATAGCTTTTGTAACATTTGTTGAATAATTAATCATCCTCTTTCCTAGCCTTTATCGCCTACTAGTTTCCTTTTATTTAAAGATTTATTTTGTGCAAAATTGCACGTATCTTAGAATAAATTTAGTTCAAGAGGATTACCTTTTATTAATACATGTGTATTTTTAAAAATCACTCTTGGCATCAGGGAGATAGTGCAACATGAGAGGTAGTTGCCTTGCATGTGGCTGACCAGAGTTCAATTCATGGCAGCCCATATCGCCTTGTGAGGAGTGATTCCCTAATGCAGAGTCAGAAGTTAGCTCTGATCACATCTGGGTCTAAAGATCCCTTCAAAATATATATTTAAAAATAACTCTTATGTTGGGGATAATTTAATCAGTAATTCAAATCCACAACAGTATTATTTTCTGTGTAAGAGAAGGCTAATGAGCAGTAGGGGGAGGATGAATTCCCAAACCTAAGTCAAAAAACAACAACAGCAAAAAGTTAACAGCACATGAAAATTCAGCCCTTATTAGTCAACATCAATCATTTGGTCCAAGACAACAGGTTACTTTAGTCAGCAGTCATTTTATTCAGTCCAGAAGCATTTATGTTTTTACCATATAAAATGTAGGTATTATGGCATCAGATGCAATGTATGGCTATTAGTTTTAATAAATGCAAACATTAGCTCTATACATGAATGAGATTTCTGTCCATGTTTCACAATTGACTTGCTTTGTGTATACTGTTTGGGGGATTTCACTTTATCTCATATATGCACCCATGAGCCCCCAGATTTTATCACCAGATGTATGCACTTGGAGCATATAGCTCTACTAGGAAACCTATGATTTCAAAGTGGAGGTCTAGCAGGCATTTGAAGTATCGAATATTTGTTGGGCTGTGGAGTATTTTAGCAAATGGGACCTAGCATCTATTCAGGTCTCTATGTAGGCAGCAACAAAGGGCATAAGAAGTATGTAACCTGGGACCAGCAAGAAAACCCTAGACTAGGGTTTGTCCTACGACCTGCGCAACAACCATGATCTCCAATTCCAGAGACCTAACTGAGACAATTGCAACTGAATGGGTCTTCAGGGAACATAACAAAAGACGATATCCCAGGCTCCACCCGAGGTTCAACGCAAGGCCCAAGACCACCAACCGCAAAAGACAGATAAAAAGGACACTGAGGAAACAGAACTCTTGAAATCAAGAAGAATGACTTCATCATAAGCTCCACTCCTTGAACTGTGCAGAGTCTGAGATCTCTAGATATAAAGGTCTGATTTTAACACCCAGATCAGACCAGAAATCTCCCATACAACATGAAAAAACCAAGGAGAAAATAACTGAGCTTGAAAGGAGTCTATAGATAACCCATGACAATATATTCTAAGGAGGGATAAGCCCTGTATCTCCTAGGCAAAGGGGATTCCCTTCTCATATGACCCCAATTTTTACTGTGCCTATGCAGAAGGAAAAAGGAAAGGGGAGGGACGGAGAGATAATACGGAGGTAAGGCATATGCCTTTCACGCAGAAGTTTATCGCTTTGAATGCCGGCATTCCATTTGGTCCCCTGGCATGCCAGGGGTGATTTCTGAGCATGGAGCCAGGAGTGACCCCCCTGAGCACTGCCGGGTGGGAACCGCCCAAAAAGAGACAAGAAGCACAAAACTATCCTTTTTTATTTCGCTTATTACTACTTCATAATTCTCTTATCTAGTTTTAGTAGACCTTCTTATCTTGGTGTAGATATTTAAGTAGTTGTTCACTTTTTTATTCATATATTTACTTTTCTGTCTTCTTTTCTCTTCCTTTTTGCGCTCTATCATGTTTTCTATCTCAAGACCATGGCAACTATGTGGTGCATATCTATATTGCTGCAATGCTCACTGGATATCTTATTTGATACTTCTATGTGAAATGTTCTGGTGATTCACCTTCTTTTTTCCCTTTTGTCTCTCAAACCAAGGATGAGAGCCTCTAGAAGGACTCTGCCCATTATTGGCATAGTTAATTTCCCCACACCATCCTATTACCTTACTTTTCCCCAAACAAAACCACATAACTCGAACTATCTAGTCCTGCTTCCCAATCAGAGGAAGAAATAATGGAGGCACCAAGACCAAACAGCTATAAGATCACTAAGTAATAAACTAGACACAGAGGGGATCACTCAAATCTAGAAGCCCCTGGGGAGAGGGTGGAGGATAGGGGAGGCAGTGGGGAAATGGAGGTGGAGGGAGGACAACTCAGTGATGGGAATTCCCCTGATTCAATGTTTACATGTACCTGGAACATTACTGTGAATGATATGTTAACCACTATGATTAAAATTTAAAAAATGGTAAAAAAAAGTGGATAAAAACATCATGGTAGAAGAATATATAGAGAGAGTTATAGCTGTTAAAGAAAATACACATAAAACATTCAAAAGAAAAAAAAAAGAAGTAAAATCTGTGACTTCACACTTGAATCTGGGTGGACTTGTGAACTGTTTTGCCAGTAAAACATCTGTTTATTTGCACTCGTGTGTTTTTTTTTGTTGTTGTTTTTGTTTGTTTTTGGTTTTTGGGTCATTCCCGATGGCGTTCAGGGGTTCCTCCTGACTCTACACTCAGAAATCGCTCCTGGCAGGCTCAGAGGGCCATATGGTATGCCGGGATTCGAACCACCATCCTTCTACATGCAAGGCAAACACCCTGCCTCCATGCTATCTCTCCGGCCCCTGCACTCAGTTTTTGATTCCTAGGATAACATAATGGCAAGCACCACATGGAGAGAAACAGCAAGCACTCACTTAACAAAGGCATCAAAAAGACCTCCAAGAACCTTCACATAGAGAACAAAAAAAACAAATTCAAATCAAATAAGAACTCAAATGCCTTTGTTTGGGAATGGCTTGATGCAATAAACATTGATCTGTATCATTGTTATCAATAGGCAGAAATTTGAGTATTTAGGGGGTTTCACCCTTTTTATCTACCTAAAGTTATTGAATAAACATAACTGAACTAAATTTTCATTCATTGGAAATTCTAATTGGATAGCCCAATTAGATTCATTTTTTACTATCAATGTCTCTAACTAGCACCAAGGAGGAAAAAGGAAGCATAGGAGAGGAGACTTAGAAAGTGATACTTAATTGCTTTCCCCAAAATTGTATTAATTCCCACATTGTTTGAGATTACCTCTATTATCAGACTTTTACCACCATCATGGCAACACATTCATCAGAGAAACATACACTTCTTTGTTTTGATCAAGTAAGAAACTTTATTATTTTATATTCATAAGTGTATTTAAGATTCATTGAGCATAAAAAGATTATCCAAGCCAGGAATTACATATCTCTGCACATGTGAGTCTCAGGTGTGTCAAAAAATTGTGCTCTATGTTTGTGGAAGGATGGACTCACCCTTCACTACTCTCACAGAGGCAACCTGACCTGGGAGCACTGACCAACTCTGAACCAGGAGAGCCAGAATTGCTTTGGACCAATGGGATTGTTTTTCAGTCTCTGTTCTCCAATTGTATTTCAGAGATTGAAATTATTCTGTAAGTTCAATTTTTCACTCACTTCATTATAGTCCTCAAAACCTTTGTTTGGCTGTGTCATCACTGTCATTTTCATATTCTTCTTCTCATTCTTCTGAAGCTCTTTATTCTTACATCCTTTCTTCAGCTCATTTCAGTTCATTCAGTGGGTTTAGGAATTACCATTACTCCACTAGGAGAACTATAATGAAGTAACCCACATGTCTTCTGAATATCCTCCTTTATATTTATTTTTTGATACTGTAACTCTTGTGATGAGGAAGCTTTACTGCCCTTCAGGATGGAACATTTTTGACTCCTTTGTTCGTAGGTGGAATTCAAGGAAAAGTGGGCAGAAAGAGCTCATATATATGAAGAAAGGAAATTTAGCAATTATTTTCTCCTTTGAGTGAAAAGAGTGCATTATGTCTATATGCTTTGCAGCCTTCTAGTAGCTCCTGTAACCATATAATAGTGCTCACAAAACCAGCTTTTTGTTGTCCTCCTTAATCTCTGTATATTATTAGATTGAAATCACTAAGCACACTTTTAAAACCACTGCTTTCTCAGACCCCGTTTTAGACTTCCTAGACAGAATTTGTCTAAAGATGTCCATCGATTTCTTTTATTTATGCCTTTGCTTTGCTTTGCCTTTTTTTTGGCCACACCCATTTGATGCTCAGGGGTTACTCCTGGCTAAGTGCTCAGAAATTGCCCCTGGCTTGGGGGGACCATATGGGGTGCCAGGGGGATGGAACCACAGTCCTTCCTTGGCTAGCACTTGCAAAGCAACACCTTAACTCTAGTGCCACCTCACCGGCCCCTTTGCTTTGCTTTTGTATTACAATTCTTTTACTATCCGCTTCCAAGTCCTTCTTAAGATGAAACACTTTAATTTATATTCTATCCTTCAGAACTTTTGTTAAGGAACTCATCAAAGATATTCTTTGCTTTGCTATACTGCTTCTACCTTTGGTGCTTAAAGTTAGAAATATCTCCCTCCCACTGCACAAAACCTGTTCAATAGAAGACAAAAACCACTTACCCTGTACTTGAAACAGTTCTGTTTCATTAAGCAGAAAGCTTTGATGGCATTGGGATAGAGTTCTTGCCTTTTACAGGTTATTTGGTACTCGATTTTAGACTTTGAAGTCTTTCTTCAGTTTCCATTTTATACATGTCCATATAGATGACCTGGACCTGCTCCATTAATGAATTCAACTTAATAAGCTCTTTGGTTTATCTTTTTCGGATGAAATCAAGTAATACAAACAGGCACATCTATAATGGTGAAGGACATCTATTTTTCTTTGCTTTATTCCAGGTGCAAGAAATTAAGGGGACCAATGAGATATTCCCCAGGTACAAGTCAAAGATCTGAATTATGGAATCAAGATGGCTTGACTCTATCACAGATATGAACTTGATTGAAACAAGTCTAAATCGTGTAGACTTCCTTTGTCTTTAAAACCCATATTGGTTGTTTGGCTTATGGAAATTATACTTTTTATCCAGTCTAGCACACAGAGAAGTGGTGTTGTGCTGTGGTTTTTTTCTTTTTTTTTGTAATTAATGTCACAAATGTGACTTTCTGAAAATACTTAGAATGACAATAAAACACCAACGAGCTCTCATCTACTAAGGATAAGAACTCATACTTGTTTATAATACAGGGACATCTCGCACCCTGAAAATATGTCATGTGAACCCAACTTAGACCCCAGATGATTAGATATCATCCATCCAGCCTGGAGCCCTGGATCCCAGAAATAGAAATGGCACAGTTCTTCACAACAGCTACAGGAAACAAATCCTGTCTGAGACATCCTTAATACTGCTGGGACACCATAAAGTGCCAGCTCTAATATGATATTCTGACAATGAGGAAAATGGGAACAACTTGGCCTAAGACCAGGTTATCCTACCCCACCAGCTAATGATAAGACAAAATCAGAAGACTTGTCACTCTTTGGTCTGTCCAAAAGCCAAGATTGCGATCTACAGATGACTGGCTGATAGAACCATGACAGGACTGTATGTATCCTGTAACCAATAAAAAAGCCCTAGTCTAGAGTTTGAGTTATGGCCTGCACAACAACCTTGATCTCCAGTTCCAAAGGTCTGTCTGAGACAATTGCAATGGAATGGGTCTTCTGGAAACATCCTAGGATCAATGCAAAGACCAAGACCACCAACCACAGAAGACAGATTAAAATGACACTAAGGGGGCAGAACTTCTAGAACCACAAAGAAAGACTTCATCATAAGTTCCACCCCTTGACTTGTGTAGATATCGAGATCTTCAGATATGGAAATATGATTTTATCACCCAAGATGGGGCAAAAGTCTTCCAAACAGCAAGAAAGCACCAAGGGGAGAGTAAATGAACCTGTACAGAGTCTATAGTTAATCCCATGACAATATACTCCAAGGGTGGAGAAAACCTGTATCTCTTAGGCCAAGGGAATTCCTTTTCGAATGACCCCAATATTTACTATGCCTGTGCAGGAGGGAAAAATGCGCAAAATAATTTTTCTCCCTTTTTTTATTTATCTACCTAGTTTTTGTCATTTTCTTTGTCTTGGTGTGGTTATTGAAGTTGTCTCCATTTATATATATATTATATATATACACATATATTTTTTCCCTTTTTTTTCTTTTTTTATGTGCTCTGCCATGTTTTTATCTCAAGATCATGGCTTTTATGTGGTGCTTACCTTTATTGTTGGAGTGCTCACTGGATAATTTATTTTATTTGACACTTCTTTTTGGACTGTTGGAGTGATCCACCTTTTTCCCTTCATCTCTCAAACCAAGGATGAGAACCTCTAGAAGGACTCCGCCCATTTTTGGCATATTTGATTTTTACCCCAGTGTATTACTTTTCTCTTCTCCGAACAAAACCATGTAACTTGATCTATATAGTCCTGACTCTCAGTTACAGGAGGAAATAAGGGAGCTATCAAGACCAAACAGGTGTAAGACCACTAAGTAGCAAGTTAGGCACAGAGGAGATCACTACTCTTTCAGGCCTGGGGTTGAGGGAGGAAGATATGGTAGGTAGGATGGGAATGGAGGTGTAGGGAGAACAATTCGGTGATGGGAATCCCCCTGATATTAATTTAACATGTACCTAAAATATTATTGTCAACAAGAGCTTGCTTTACATGCAAAAATTGGGGGTGGTGGGAGGACAACTTTGGTGGTGGGAATTCCCCTGATTCAATATTAATATGTATTTAAAATATTACTGTGAAAGATATGTAATCCACTTTGATCAAAATAAAAATTATTATTAAAAAAAAGAATGACAATAAAACACCATTGTGTTACCATTGTGTAACTATCTGTCATTTCTTTAGCTTACCTTGAACAACCATTTCAACCATTTCTGGAATGTTGGGAAGGAAGATCCTATGAGTAATCTAAGGAGCTTGAGTAGTTTTTCTTTATTTGTAGAGAAGAGAGACTGAATATCACCACAGAACCATCTTAAAGACCCAGCTGAACAATTAAATCATACATATTAGAAATAATAATAATAATAATGGTAATATCACCATGGAAGCACTCTCCTAAAGTCTTATATAAATATGAATCAGAATAAATTGATCACACATATTAAAGAAGGATAATGGCAACATTCCATATAGCCATCCTTCTTAGTCTTACATAAAGATCAATGTGAACAATTTAATCACACATATTAGGAACAAGGACATTAACAGCTGATAACAAGAAAAAATATATATGTATATATGAACAGATATGGTCAACAAGTATGGAAGTCACTTCTTCCAATTTAATAGTAAAACTGATGAATCCAAGGCCAAACAAGAAAAAATAACATAATACTCCAGTAAAGTATCAAAAATGTATAAAGCAATTAACTATATAGGAATACATATTTAATAAGATCACAAGAGGATATAAAAACATCTTTATCACTTACACACTAAAATAATCCGCAAAAAATGAAATTACCAAAGATAACCAAGAAAGTTTTAATGCAAATGACATGATCAGTAAAATCCAGTCAATATTGAAGTAACTAATACCAATTCTAGCACTCTCCTATCAAGATTTACAAAGTAATGATATAATATATGGACCAGCTTGTGAATATTTTGACTTATATTCTTGATTTTAGAAATCCTAAATATATAGTACAGCAACATAATTATGTAAATTTATTACAAAAACAAAAGGTTTCTTAGCATTCCAAAATAATATCACAGTTCACCACATGAATATAGATGAGGAGAAAAATAGTATAATCATTTAAACATGTGTGCAGAAAATACATTACATAACAGTCAGCATTTGTTTGTGATAAAAATAAAATCTTCACTTAGTGCTGGTAGACATGAATTCACTTAGTCTTACAAAGGATGTTAAAAAGACTATTGACTTACTCTGTACAGTTGTTACCAAAATATAAATATAATTTTTTAATTTAGTTACCATGAATTACAAAGTTGTTTATGTTTAGGTATCAAGCTTACAATGTTCCAGCACTATTCCCTTCATCATTGTCCCCATATAATGTGAATGATGAAGAGTTGCAATGTTTCTTTTGGAGACCGGAACTAAGCAAGGCTGTTCACTACTCTCAGCCCTGGTCAGCTCTAACTTCTGTGGTGTGAGAATAATATAGTTTTGTTTGATTGGGAAGGAAAAACTATAAAACTGGGCAGATGGTTTCATTGTATTTATGTTGGAAATATAATAAAACATATAGTAAATATATTACATCTAATAATTGTTCCAAATACATATGTTGTTGTGTCTATAAATAAGAAATACAGAATTGTTTGTTTTTGAGCTACATCTGGTGGTGCTCAGGGTTAATCCTGGCTCTGCACTCAGGAATCACACACCTGGAAGATTCTGGGACAAGATGGGATGCCAGAGATCAAACTCAAGTCAGCTGCATGGAAGGAAAATGCTCTACCATCCACTGTGCTGTAGTTCTGGTTCCAGAAATACAGAATTCTTTCCGTGTGAAGTAATCAGTATCTTATATTAAGGGTATCTATAATTATCATGAACACATAACAATCAATCTAATAAAATATTCACAGTGTTATCAGGCAACCCATGGAATATGTTTACTTGATAGGGAATTATAAAATGAATAAATGAAGAGGGAATACCTGCTCATGCACTAGACTAGTTCATACCAAAAAAGATAGTTATCCCCATAATCAGCATTTCTGGATTTAATGAAGTGAAAAAAAATCTCAACATTTGTTTTTACATGAAATCAAAAACTAATTTCAAACATGTTGTGAACATGAAGTAAGCCAGGAATATCCAAGCCTCCTTTGATAAAGAACAATGGTGGGTGCCAACTACGGGACTGTCCATGCCATGTGGTGGATACCCTCAGCTGTCCAAGGAAGTCAAGGTAGGTACCACACTCTAAGGTTCCCTTCACAGAAGGTAAAGTAGCAAAATCTAAAACTTATATAAATATTTTTATAGATAGAGCCAAAAACATTTATCAAAAGAAAAAGAGAAAAAGTACTGTACCATTATAACTTTAGTGTTTTGGTTTTGGTGTGGTTTTGTTTTTGGCCATACCTGGCTATACTCGGGTTGCTCCTAGCTCTGCACTTAAGAATCACTACTGTCAAGCTCTGGGGACCATATGAGATGCTGCAATTGAACTCATGTTAGCTGTGTGCAAGGCAAGAATCCTACATAATATTATTTCTCTGGCCCCTTCAATAGAGGAGTTTTTTTCTCTATGCATGAAATTTTCAGTTCCTGGAACTGGTACTTCTGGGCCTTACATAGGAAGTACCAGGATGCCCACTTTATTACATAATTGCTCATTTTTCTGGCTTTCATCTTTAACAAAATCAAAGAGGTCATAAACCCAAGAGAATATGGAACCAGAGCAATAGTGCAGGGAGAGAGAGTCTGGCGTTTGCCTTGCACATGGCCAACCTCGGTCCAATCCCCTATTTTCCATATGAATCCTGGATTCCTCAAAGCTGTGATCCTGAGTGCAGAGCCAGAAGTAACACTTGAGCATAGCCAAGTGTGGCTCCAAAACAAAACAAAAAATTTAAGAAGATAGATTAGCTGTTTCTGGAAATTCTGTGTTTGTTTCTGCATTAGTTTCCTAGGAGGAAAATTACCTGAAAACTTTGAACACCATTAGAGTTACTGTATCAAAGCACTGAAAGAGGGTATTTTAAAACAACACAATTGTCTTATCTCCGAGTTCCTGAGTTCAATCCTATATGAATCAGTATTAGACAGACCACATACCCTTCAAAACCTACGGGTAGAATTATGGGGTTCTTAGTAGTACCAGCACTTTCTTGAGTAACAGCTGAATTTTTCCCATCTGTTTTCAGTTTTCTTTTTGCAGAGACTTTGGGCTCATACATGGCAGTGTTCTGGGCTCTTCTTGCCTCTGTGCTCAGCAGTGACCCCTGGCCATGCCCAATGAATCACATGTTTCCAGGGATCAAGCTGGGGTTGATCACAGTCAATAGTATTCTATCTCCCTGGTTCTTCTAGTCTCTGTTTTCACAAAACTTCTGTGTATTCACAGAATCTTCTCTGGTGTGCCAACATATGTGTCCAACAATTTCCTTCTGTGAGTTAACCAGTCATTTTGGATTCTGGCCATCTTGATGACTCCCCCCTGTAAAGGCCCTTTGGGTAAATTAGGTCTCAGTCAGAGGTTTTGTGGGTGCAGCTTTCCTTCTTCGTTGGAGGAACAGGGTTCAATGCAGGGCAGCTTCCTAGATAGAGGCTACTTCTCTAATGAGAATGAGTCCCTGCTGGTGCCTACCAAAGTATGTCTGTGCAATTCACTTGACATTCTGCTTCTAAAATGTGAACTATAATTGCCAACATCCAATGGTCTGTTTATTTAAGTGAAATATTTACAAAGATCTAAATCAGGCAAAACTGTACACAGAACAAAGAACTACATTAGAGCTTGCAATTCTTTTTATTCATGTCCTGCTTTTTGACAACATTCATACCTTCAAGGGATTGGACAGACAGGTACCAGGTTAAGTTCAAAGGATGATATGAGTGGAGGGAGAGGAAGAAAGACATGGATATTATAATATTATGAGGTGATAGTTCCATTTGGGGCTAGAGTAGGAAAAGGTTTTGATGTTCTTAAGATTTGGATTTAGATACTACAGTCTTACAGAATTCATATTTGGGGATATGTGTAAGGCCCTTGGGTCAGACTACTCTCAAATTTAATCCAATCTAATGTATTATGGAGAAAAAGCATTTGTTCTTTCGTTCTGGAGCATTTGACCCCAGACTAGGCCTGTCATTCTTCAGCCTGTTCTTTTGTTATCACCTTGAAGCTTTTAAGCCTCTCCAGGCCTTCCTCTCTCATCTTTCTCATAGCCCACATCAGCTTGACCCAGACTAAATCACATCAATTTGGGCTGTTTTCATTTTCTAGTGCATCTGCTATAATTCACTATAAAATTGATGTCTTAAAACAATAGAAATAAAAGAACAACAGAAATCTATCCCCTCTAATCTCTCTAATCTTTTTTTTTTTGGATAGATGAATAAAATTTAGGGTTTTGTAAGATTGGTCCCCTCTGAAGACTGTTGGAGAGAATTATCTCTTGCTCTGTCCAGCTTCTGGGTACTGACTTTCTTGTAGCATAAAACAGCATCACTCCATTACCTGTTTAAGTACTTGGGTATATCTTCTTTCTTTGTGTGTGTGGGGGTGGGGTGGGATGAGGATGGCATAACTCAACCCATTACATTGAAAAGTTCTACCTGGGGTTTCTTTGTTCTTGGCAGTCTGTTGTTTGAAGTCATGCATTTCAGGGCAAAGCTGATGGAAATTGTACTTTTCTTGAGAAACGGAATAGCAGCAAAGCAATGCATCAGGGCACATTGGGCACAATTGAGTCTCTAATGATGCTTTTTCAAATTAGATTAAGGAATTTTCTTATGTGAAGTCCACTATTGATGTGTATCCACCTTCTGATTTCCTCTAGACCACTGTCATCTATGAACCAGGGACTCATGATGGATTAACAACAATGGAGGCAACAAGATTAAGTCAGGCATGACTCCCAAATTTAGCTTTTCCACATTTAGGCTATTGTCTGGACAATGTGGCCTGAGATCATGGGAGGAAAGTATGCTCTTGTGTATTCAACATACCTATCACAGTATGCACTATACAAGATAACCCTCCACTACTGGATACCCTCAGATACCCAGACTATAAGTACTTCTGAAAAAGATGCCACCTTAAGCTTCAGTAGCTATAAACAGCAACATGCAAAGGTCAACTGCTGACAAGAACACACAAGGAACATTGGCAACATAAGTGGGGCATGACTGGCAACATTTACGGATGGCACAAGTGCTAACATTTCAGTGTGACTCTCAGAGGTCTGGTATGATTGATGCAATTTCATAACATAGGGAATATTTGTTATTGTCAGATTTGCTTATTAGTGTTGCCATCTTGCAGCACCTTTATTTAAAACACTGGAGGATGAAAACACCCGCCTATTGAACAGTCCACAGACAGAAAAAACAATCTGACACCCTCAATCCACATTTCTTTCAATCTCTCTCCATCTTCAATGAGCCCTGGTCCATCATGCAGCTCTTTAAGAACTTGGCGTTTCTTGAGAGCATCATGGTTTGTTAGTTGTTTTTGTTCTCCTGTAACTTGCTAGTGCTCTTTCCTTCTACAACTGTGTCTGTCCTAGCCTTTCCTTGTCAGTCATTTAGACCAGGCTACTTACATCACAGCAGCGTCAGTGCTGCTGTCTCCCTGTAACCAGACCTGACAGCATTGAATTCACCTTTAAACCGCCTCGCTCCACCCAAGCCTGCATCTGCAGGTTGACAAATATAGAACAGAGCCGCCTGACTGAGCTGAATTGCCCTTCTCTAGAAAAGTAATGACTTAGGTCTGCTGGGAAATATTCTGAAGGTTAATATCCTGGAGTGCAAGAGAGAAAATGAACAAAGAAGAGCTTCCAGTAAGCTCAGATCCATAATGACTTTATGATGTCTCTTAATTACATTTTTTATTGAAAAATGTATCGAGATGTTCACATTCAAGAGAAGAGTCACACAGAGAACTGGGTATTCTGGAGTCTTCCAACATGGTCAATTGTGTCACTTTATTGTCCCTTCATAAATTTCTTTCACATTTAACTCTTTGTATGAGAATAACAGTCTGGCTCTGCAGTATATAATAGATATTGATTAAATCTTTGTCTGGTAGATGAGTAACTTTTTGATGAATCATTCCAACCAAGACTTAAAGGACAAAGTCTTTAATTAATATAATGCATAGGCAGATGGTTTAATATTGATAAAACCACCATACTTGAAAGTACACAAGTGTGAATGATGTAGAGAAGGCATAGGAAACTTTTCTCTCACGTGGATTTTGTTCCAGGAAGTCAAATTGAAAATACCATGTACTTTCCAAACTGGTATTGCAGTACAGTATTTTTTTGACAGCATGAACTCACTTTCAACAGATTTTCTGGCTAAGCTAAGTGGCTAGAAACGATTTTCTTTTTAACCATCTTGACCTAGTTGTACTCAGTTGCTTTTTCCAGACAGGAAAGAAGAAAAATAAGTAAAACAAAAAAGACCATATCAACCTTAGAAAAAGAATTGGGACAAAAAAGGCCTTGAAACTTTTATTTGTTATGATTTCTGAAGCTTTAGAATTATTAGTAATACGTTAAGATTTTAGTGATTTTTAATTATAAAAATAAACGATTATTTTTAATTCATATTACATGGTTTAACATTTATAAAATTATTTACTCAGGACTTTAACAAAAACAAAAACATTGTACTTTTCCCAGGATAGTTTTATACTGATTAATTATTTGAGAATTTGTTTTTTTTTGGGGGGGGTGGTAATTCTGGGACTTGGACCCAGGGACTCACACGTGGGAGACACACAATTTAAGAAATTTGTGATCAAACTGAGGAATTTCTACTAACTAAAATGGATTTGTTTTTTAAGTATTTAACATTATTTAACAGCAAGTATTTAACATCGATGTTAGTACAAACCAGCATATTCAACAAAATGTGGATTTTTATGGAAAACACAAAACAAGAGATACAAAATAGCCCCTTAAAGATAATGAGTGCATCAAGTAGTATGGAATGAACAGCAGAAAATAGACAAGCATTTGAAAGTTGGAGGAGTATTAACTGGAAATAAGGGACAAGACATTTCTATTATTGAAAATTTTTCCTCCCAAACTACCCTTAGGTCTATTATTGGTGTGGACATTTTTAATGCAATTCATGTAGATGTCATGAATAGGTAAAGCAAAATCTATCAATGTGAAGTGAAATATAGCTTTTTTTTTAAGGTGAGTATCCCTTTTTAAAATTTGTGAGTGTTTCAACCAAGACATGTCATTGTATTAACCAGGTAGGTATCGAGTCTGGGGCTTTGTCATTGTAAACAAACCTCTGAGGAATATTCTCAACATTGGTTCTTTTAGGTGAGTTTAATTAGTGTCCTAAAAGAGAACCAAGAAGTTAAAGTAGGATTATTTTAAAAACAAGGTGAGGCTGTGAATACTAAGAGGGGAGGTGTCTATCTGCCCACTGGGAGGAATGTTTGAACCAGAGATGAACTCTGATCGCCCCAAGCCTCAGGATTTGGAGAAATAAAGTTCAAACTTTTATTTATTTGTGATTGTTTGCAAAGAACTTGACTATAGATTCCTAAAGCTTATTTTCACCTCATATGTTAGATGGTATGAAGACTAGTATTTTTACTTAATATTTCTACATAAAGTTAATAAACACTAGTTAATGGCTTCTTTTCACTCTGTGCTTCAATAATTAAAGAAACATTTAGGAACATGACAGTTCAGTAAACATTCTGAAGATACTCCTATTCAAATAGAATATTTGAATATACAAATAATCAAATAGACTAAATAAAATAAATTTGAATTTTGTTAAGAAATAAGTGTTTGGGGGCTGGGCGGTGGCGCTGGAGGTAAGGTGCCTGCCTTGCCTGCGCTAGCCTAGGATGGACTGCAGTTCAATCCCCCAGTTTCCCATATGGTCCCCCAAGCCAGGAGCAACTTCTGAGCGCATAGCCAGGAGTAACCCCTGAGCGTCACTGGGTGTGGCCCAAAAAACAAACAAACAAAAAAAAGAAATAAGTGTTTTAAAAAAATGAGTGTTTTCAATAAAAAAATATTTCTTTTTTTGTTTGTTTTTGGGCCACACCTGGTGACACTCAGAGGTTACTCCTGGCTATGTGCTCAAATTCCCATGACAGTATTCTTCAAGGGTGGAGAAACCCTGTATCTCATAGGCCAAGGGAATTCCCTTTCTATTCTCCCCAATATTTACTGTGTCTATGCAAAAAAAAAGCACAAATTAATTTTTTAGTAGTTATTGTTGATTTTTCATTGTTTGTTTTTGTTTTTGTTTTTTTTTGCTCTGTTTTGTTTTTTATTTCAGGACAGTGGTTATTGTTAGGCTGTTGTCTTTGTTGATGTGATACTTTTTGGATTTTGTTTGATTATTTTCTGTATTGTTGTTATGTTTTGCTTCCTTTTTCCTTTTCTTCTCTTAAATTGGTATTTATAGCCTCTAGAAGGACTTTTCTAATTTTTTGCTTGATTTTTGCCCCCCTCCTTTTCGCTTTCTTTCAAACAGAACCACGTAACTTGAACCATCTTTTCCTGCCTCACAAATTGAGAGGGAAATAATGGAGGGTACCAAGACCAAACAGTCATATGAACATTGAATAGAAATTAAAAAAAATGATCAGACTTATGTACCAGATCTAAAGCCAAGAACAGCAGAATTGATACTCAATCTACAACAAGCTAGACACAATGAGGGCCATTTATACTAGCAGCCTGGGGGGGCAAAGGAGGATATGGGATGCATGCTGGGAACAGGAGTGGAGGGAGGACAACATTGGTGGTGGGACTGCCCCTGACTCAATGTCACTGTGTATCTAAAATATAACTGTGAATGATTTGTAATCTACTTTGATCAAAATAAAAATCATTTTTTAAAAAAGAAATAACTCCTGGCTTGGTGAACTATATGACCATATGGGATGCTACGGGGATTGAACTTGAAAAATCAAGTTAGAGCCCATATCGAAATCTCTACACATACCCATGTCCTAAGCCACTCATATGAGCACATAGTAGTTACACGTGGGTTAGTGTGAAACCCACAGACTCTGTAAGCCTGATTTGCATGAAGCAAATTTCTCCCCATCTTGAAAATTCAATATTCAAAACAAAAATGCAGAAAGAATTTGTGGAAGCGTTCATGTTATATTTAAGTAGATGATTTTGGATTTGTTTGGGGTTTTATTTTGGGGGATAAGTTCATGGCTTTTTTTAAATAATAGGAGGGCCACAAATTTTAACAACTAAATTAAAAAAATGGTGCTTATTATGATAGCAGGATAAGTGAGGATAGGATATGGGATGGACTCTGGGGGCAATAATAGGGAAAGTTGACACTGATGATGGCATCAGTGCTAAAATATTGGATGTCTAAAATTCAACAGTGAGTAACTTTGCAAATCAAGGTGATTTAATAAAACAAAAAACAATAAATTAAAAGACTATTAAGGACCCTTTTCTAGGCATTACTTCTCCTTTGAGGTATAGACAATGTCTTCTGTGTACAGGAACTTGCTATTTCTCTCCAAGGACCCAAGTACTTTGAACTCATCATGAGTAGAATCCTTTACTTATAAAGCTTGCAAACAGAAAATAAGTGTAGAGCTATCAGAAGGAAAGAGAAAATGATTTGGAAGAACCTTGGCCTTAGAAGCAACAGACAAGGGAAGAAAATGTGAGTAGAAATTAGTTTGAGACGTTATTCTTTCAAAGACTCTTCTAAAAGGTCAAAATGCAATTAGACCGAAAAGGCTGCCCAGAATCTCAAGTGGGTCATTTTTGATGATAACCCTCTGGGTATCTGTGTCCAGTTTGAATGCTCAGGTCCCCTGAAGGGAGGCTGGTTTGAAATCTCTGACACCTACCAATGAAGAGGAATCATCACAGAGGTCATATCTTCCATGTTCTAAAGCTGAGGAGTTGTCAAAGGAAGCCTTTCATCACCATAGAAAACCTGTCATATCTACCTATCCTGTTTCCTGAAGACACAAATGCTAGTGCCATCTCTCATATCCTGCCAACTAAAATCTCATTTTGAGGCATTGGGGATTTGGAATGCAGTACAATTGGGAAGATTATATTGGTCTGCCAGACACGAGAAGGTCAACTAAGTTAAAATCCTGTTAGTGTTAGTCCATACAAGAAGAAAAATGGAAATGGAATTTTAACTACTTTGCCGAGACACCGTGGAAAAGCAGAAATGATTGGTGGAACAAACACCTAATTTGCTCCTATCACACACTCTATGCTTCTCCATATTTGTTCCTCCTATTCTCTCCACAACATTGAGCCCCTCCAGCCAGGATTCAGGTCCTGAAAGTCTCAGTCTTTGCCTCTTTGAAACTGAACTCATTCAATGCCATTGCTCGCTGGCTCATTGGAAAGATTTTCTTAATGCATTCTTTACATCAACCACCTTTAGGCTGTGCTTATTTTTTGTTAGGGTGGCTGTTTACTGGGAATCCTCAAATCATGTGACAGGTACAGTTTTTACAGGAATATGCTTATCAGCATAGCAGAGAGAATAAAACAATTTGAGGCCCCCAGAGTTTTGAAGACCTGGTCATGAGTCATGGAAACTATTCAGATCGTGGTTCAGACTCATAAACTCTGGTGATACACTGGAACAAAAGCAAAAAGAGTCAAATATTAGCAAAAGAAGTTGGTGGGAACTGGATTTGCAATTGCAAGTTCCCTAACTAATGAGAATTCATTGACCTGAAGTTAGAAAGATACCCAATGTTCAGTCAAGTGGAGGGCAGCAAGAAAGTAATCTTGGCAAACCTTGTGACAATATCTTCTGAAATTGATAGTCTTTCTTATTTATTTCCGTAGATTCTGCCCCCAGATCCTGGACTCTTTATACCACCCCATCATTTCTCTTCTCTTCAGTATCAACTTCTTCGTTTGAGTTGTAGCTGTCTTACTTTGATGGTTTCCCTGCTGAGAAACTCCATAATTCAGAAGCTTTCCCACTTTTTTATTTTTCCCTAAGTTAAGATTCTTTGGTTTATTCCTTTTGTGATTTCAGATGCAAAATATGTCCTTAAATCACCTTTTTTCCCCTTTCTTTCTGGATATTGTACTCATTTCTCATTGACTACAAATTGAATTAGATTGTGCTTCAATTTGTACAGTTACAAATCAAAGTCTTTCTATTGATACTATTTCTTTAATAATAATTTTATTTTCTTCTATAAAACTTTTGTCACTGAGTTCCCTAGACAAGATATTATTTCCTTCCATTTGCAATATAATTTTCCAGCAAATATTCATTGATTTGAAGATAAGTCCATCCATCATCCTGTTATCTTTTAAAAGTATATAAGCAATAGGAAGAAAAATATGATGTGAAGTATTTCCTTTTTTTAAGAAAAGGTCATAACTTATAAGAATTCATATGCAGGTATCTATCTTTGGCAATAAACCTAAGAGAGACCTCATCAGTTATGCTTATTTATTTGTGCTCACTGATTATAATTACTCTGTCAAGTAGTACAATTGCAGGAGTGCAGGGAATTTTTCTCAAGCAAGATGGTTGCAGTGCATTTCATTACATACTGAAAGGGGGATTCTATTTAGCTGAAAATTAGTCTAAATTAAAGAAAAAAACATGGGTTAAAATAGATGTTTGGAGTAAACTCTGTCTTCCTCACTAAAGAAATTCTTAATTAAGTAGTAATGGCTGATGGGGAGTGTTTTTGCCATTATCTGAACCCCAAACTCTTGTTTTTTAATTCCTCTCCACATTTTGCTCACTTCTAGGGATCCTGTAAAATCTCTTAGAGCAAGAAGGAAGGAAAGAGGGGAATGAATGAGGAGACTCATTCTTTAAGAAATCGTCATGCAAGTTTAACAAAAACATTTCTCTTTTTTTCCCTTTGGCCCAAACCTAGCCCACAGAAGTCTGGGGAAAATATCACCTTTGAACTTTTGGCCACTATGTGCTCTACTCGAACTCATCATTATTATTGAGATCAAAGAAAGGGGTTCAGCATTTGACCACTCTCACACTCTGGGAAGACACAGCTTCTACCCCCTTTGATTAATTTTATCTTCTGGAGACACCTTTCCAAGAACATGCCTGTTTGGGTGGTAGGACAGTCAGGGAGTCTATACAACAGCAGACGGTAGAGTTTTATGTTTTAGCCTTGAACAGTTCTTTAGAAGTTAGTGAGAGTATATGATTGGTAAAATTTGACTGGATAGTGGGTATGGAAGGAACTATTATAAATAACCGAACTCTACTAATACATAGTTAATGAATAGAAGACACTCCTGAGACAGGTGTGTAATGTTTGCATTGTATGTAGAAAAGACTAGAGTAATCTATGTGAAGAAATCAGGCCTCCCAACTTTCCAAACTTGCCTCTTTTTGTTGTCAGCTTCTTAATGGAAGAAAGCTTGACATATTTTGATTTAAGAACCTTCAAGTCAAAATTCTTTAAAAAGCTTTAAAAAAGTTGGGGGTGTAATTCAGTGGTAAATTGTGTTCCTTGTTTGGTTGTGACTTGGATTTAATTCCTGCTATTATATATATTTTTTAAGAAGATGTGATACCAAATGAAATGTTTCACCATTCTGTGATCTACCAGTAATATATTTCACACACAATCTGAAATACAGCAGAATGGTACCAAGAAAGGTAGTGTTGCAGAGGAATCATTCTGTGACTTAACTTAATGTTTGTTTAGCATGAATCTGCATTGATATACCTTATATGTGTATACATCCATAATTTGAAATTTTTAATGAAACACCAATTTCTGCAATTTTTTCATAAGTGTGTAAACTCATTTGTTGTTTACTTAGATGAATCTCACTCGGATCAATGTCAGGTAAATTACCTGAGTTATCAGAGTTAGTACAAATATTTGCTTCTCATCATAACGTCCAAGGATGCTCTAGTAGATTCTACAAAATTATGCTTCTTAACACATTTATTACATTGTTTCCTTTTCATAACACCACATATATTATTAGTCTAATATCTTTAAATAGTTCTTTATAAAAAGCATATTTATAATTTAAAAGTCCCAAGAAGTTTTTGAAGTTGAGTGTTTGTGTTTATGCATGTGTGTGAGTGCCGGAGATCAACCAAGAGCTTCACAAACTCTGCCACCAGAAATATTCCCAGCTCAAGGCTCATGAAGTAAGGTCTGGGGCCCACCTGCAAATTTCCCACACATTAGACTTCCTCTTTGATAACTGGAGTCAAATCTAAAGGCTGATCAGTCTCACTGATTCATTTATCCTTATTGTTTTATTTTAAATTATTTTAGTGATATTCTGATAAAATAAGAAATAAAAGCCCAACTGCAGTCATGTTTGTAATCACAGTGTTTAAATAAAGATATTTAACAAGAAAAAGAAAAAAATCCCTGATCCAGCCTCCAAAATTTTCCAATAACTGTTCCCATGGCTTCTGGTCTATTCCAATGAGAGTTGTGGTGCTCTGCTCTCTCCACAAGCAAGAATCAAGGCTCTCTCAGGGTTCATCCAGAGTACACACATGCAACTTCCTTACACATCTGATGAGAGCCTAGAAGATTCTTTCCATCCCTTTATTGTTGCCATTCTCAGGAACATTGGTGCATAGATGCCTCCTGGAAGAAGCCACTCAGGTCTAAGAGTGTTGGGTGCTCATTCACCTATGGACCTTTACCTGCTCACATCTACTTAGAAAAATTTCCTTTTCTCTCTCAATCTCTCTCTCACATTTTTTAAAGAAGGAAATTTCCCCTACCCCCAAAAGAAGTGTGGCCAGTAGATTATCTATTTTTTTCTAAAATGTTGGCTAGCATAACAATAAAGATAATGGAATAATCACCCATCATCATCTTTGCTGAGAAAAATGAAGGTATAGAAATAAATTACCTGAACAATAGACAATAATGTGGACTGATCAGGCATATCATTTCTATATATCATATCTCATAACTTAATAAGATTGAAATGGCAAGTTTCTTCCTGAAAGAAACCCAAACTGGCTAGCTACTTTGCATGTTATGAAAAAAGTTTCATATGTCTTTTGTGATATAAGAAGCCATGGCTAATAATTTGATCTTAACTGTACATAATATCTAAGAGTGAATGTTTGAGAAAGAAGTGAAAGGAGGGAGAAAATGAAGTAAAGAAGAAGAGACAAGTAAACAAATGAATTAAGTAGTCATTCACTCTTAGAACAGATTTGATGAGTCTCTAGAAAATGACAGCCACCTCCACAGTTCTGTACTGGATCAATAGGCCCCAAAGCAGGGTAGGTATCATCTCTGATCTCCCAGGGTAAAATAGAAGAACGTTCCTTTCTTTTGAAGAATTACTTGGCAAAACTGAAAGGTACTAAATTTGAAGGATCAGGGACCAAACTTAAATCATTGTGAGAGTGCCTGCTCAACCTTTTCTGAATGACCAGAGTCTAAATAAACAACAAAGACACAATTCTATAGTTTCATCTAGAATAGAGGCACCAGGTCCAGGGAGAAGTAAGATTCGAGGGATATTATCTACCAAGAGTTTACCATGTGTCATGCTGTAGTGTGTTGATATTATCAGATCCTTACTGTATGTCACGACTTATATTGAGTCAGTTGATACTTATTTACTGTAATTCATACTCTGAAACCTATGTGGACTGTCTGTTAAGAGCCTGAGATATAAACTTATTTGTTCTATGCATTAACACTGCTTCCTCTCCTAGACAATAAATGTGAGGGCATATGTGGGGGCCACATAGCAGGGACTGCTTCCTGTCATATTTTCCAGTAAATGGGCTCATGTGACCCTGATCTACACTGAACAGGTCAAGAGTCTCCTAGACTTCAGAGATCCCACACTATTCTTCAAATAGTAGAGACCCAAAGCTTGGGGAGGAGAACCCCCTGGGACTCCATCTAACTTTCTGTATGCTTAAGGGAGCTAGATGAAGTTTGAAAACACTTGTGCAGTAACAGTCATTTTTTAAATAAAGCAACACAATAACCTGCTTTCCAAGAAGCTATTTGCTAATTGAAGAGCTGTAAGTGTACTTGGTACTCTCCTTTTAATAGCTCTTCCATATGCTTCTCTGTAAATAATTTCATCAGGTGCACATCTCACTGAATTAAATCAGAAGTGTCATTATTCAAAGTCCCATAACCTCTTGAGGCATTGGGCCAAGAAGGTATTTCAAAGACACACAAGTTAATGGGAACTAAATGCACTTGATGGGGGGGCTTCAAATATTTTACTTTTTCAAGAACTATCCATGTCATCTCAAGTCTGTGTTTTAACCCCAGGTTAGAGACCAAAACATTTGAGGTTGATTCTCACACCACATCAGCACAGTCTTGTAAGCAAGAGCAATTTCCTCCCTTTGGAAGACAAGGGAATAAAGAAATGTCTTGAGATTGAATTAGAACTAAGTCACCTCCATTCCATCCCCCAGATCAACACACATACATACATATATGCTTCATTTTTGACATGGTAAAAAAAAATTAATGAAGCAAATTGTGTTCTATTGAAAGGAATTTAGAAAGATGTGAGAGGAGAGAAAAAGAGAAATACATCTTCAAAGTAGAGCAAGGAGTTCCCAGAGTAGAAGATTTTAAAGATTTTCTTTCACATTTTTTATTGTATATAAAGTAAGAAAAGAAATAAAAATACAGCCAAAGCACAGATGAAGCATAAAACACCAATGCGGCTATGGTGGATCTAGGCAATTATTTTGGATAATAATCCAAAGCCATAATAATGATGATAATAATAATAATAATAATTCTAGTCATTATTTCAGATCACAGAAAAACAAGAGAAACACACACTCATGGAAAGGCTAATTGATAAGGCCAATGCAAAACTGCAGCTTACAGGTAACTGGGACCTCTCCTGAGCATGACAGTCATTGCTTTAGGCTCTTGAAAACATCCAATTCAAGTTATTGAAGGAACAGATTCATCTGACTTCCCGTGATTTGAGATAGACAAAGGCAATTTTGCAGAAACATGAGGTGGAAAGTGGGATTGTTCTTGAAAAAGTCACTGCAGACCTTTGGATTTCAGAATTTTTCATTAGAAATCACAAAGGAGGAGTATAGCATAGCGTGGAAGAAAATGACTTCATGTGTGTGAATATATAATTGAAACTATAGATGTTTAACAAAAGAGTATTTCTCCTAACTATTTTCATCATTGCTTTTTTTAGTGTTTGGGCCACATCCATCAGTGCTCAAAGTTTATTCCTGCATTCTGGTGGTGCTTTTCTGGCCATATAGGATGCAGGCATCAAACTCAGGTCAGCCATATGTAAGGGAAGTACCCTACCCATTGTCCTATGACTCTGCCCCCAGGTCAATCTTTCTTTTTAGGCCTTCTGATAATCAATAGAAGAAAAACTTAAACCTAACTGCACTTTATGATTCTTCACAATCCATGGTTCTGATCAGGCACCAGATGGTGGAGAGCGAGGAAGATTGCTGCTCTGAACAGTACTTCCTCCTTTAGAACTGGCTCTGGAGTGGAAGTGCCTCTGGCTATCCACAGACCAGATCCCCCAGCTGACTATTTGAAAGTGTTTGTGCTAATATTGAGCTATCAGAGGTATTCTCACAAAATCTGGATATTTATCTCTTCTTGCAAATGAGACCATCTGACCGCAGATGGTCTCATTCTCCCACATGGTCACCATCAGCTTTTGCCAGCCCTGGATATTATTTAGCTTCTGTTTACCAGGGTCCTCAACTTATGTAATTACTTTTTCTCTTATAAGCAAAAGTAGGTTGAAAATTCAAAAGCTTTCATTACATTCATAAAAGGTTGGGACAAAATAAGACATGTGTATGCTAGTATCCAAAGTGTTTACATGAGGCATAAAATACCCTACCAGTTAAGCCATATTGACAATATAATACAAGATACTGTTTTGGTATGTGAGGTTTAAAGTAACCAGATAAATTAACTACCTTACCTGATGTTCCACACTTCTATTTCTGCTTATCCCCAGCACTTGGCAACCACCATTTAAATCTGTTTCTAGGAGCTGGGCTTCTCTAGATTCTGTACATAAATGTTGTCACACTGCATTCACCTTTCTCTGGGATCTTCCCAATATTGTTGGAGACAGAGATGGGTCATGGATTGAGAAGATGTTTTCAACCTCCAGAAGGATCCAGCTGGCTATACTAAGAGTAAACCTCATGGAGTTGACAAACATGCAGCTCCCACAGTACCAAGAGAAATAAACTCAGAGTAGGAGGCTCTGCCCATAGCTAGACACACTACACAGATTATGTTCTGAGATGATTCAAAGCAGAGCCATTTCTTTAACTTACCACCACTTGATGAGTATAGCTAGCGGGTGGAATATTCACACACAGATTATAGAGAATTAAATTGCATCTTCTCTAAGGTAAGAAAAGCTGCTTTCTAGGACTCAGATAAATTTGGTCTATTTTTCATATTGTGGTATGCATAATGCATCCATAATAAGTTTTTTTAGAAATATATTAGGAACTGATTCTAATATTCTCAAGGGGGAAAATTTATGTGCATATATATATAGATGTTATATAGGCAGTGTGCTATGTATATATGCTTATGTCTATATTGTAGATAACCACACATATTTTTTTTGTTGTTTCTGGGTCACACCCGGCTGTGCTCAGGGATTATTCCTGGCTCTATGCTTATAAATCTCTCCTGGCAGGCTCAGGGGACCATATGGGATGCCGGGATTCGAACCACCGAACCTCTGCATGCAAGGCAAACTGCCTTCCATGCTATTTCTCCGGCCCCCTACATATTTCTTAAAAACAATAGTTTCGCTTTGCATACTCTTACTCAGGATGGTTGACTTTCTAAAATTTTATTTAAAGAAAATATATCACATAGTTAACATAGTTAATCATAATACATTTGTTTCCAGGTAAGTAAAGCAAAGTTATTGAAAAAAAAGGAAAGGAAAAATGGAAGAGAAGAGAAAAAAGTAAAAAGAAAAAGTACAGTAGCAAACTTATTTGCAAAAATTATTGTATCAGCAATGAAGTCATTAATACAATGGCAGAAAGTTTAGTAAGCCTTGATATTATATGTTCATTCTCTTAAATTGGGGGTACTCCTCTAGGGGTCAAAACAAATGAAGTTGTCCAGAAATTCAAAACTACGATATTATGAATTTTGGTAGCATATACTCAGTTGCAGACCATCCTGGAAAAAGGCCCAGTTTGAAAATGACAACTGCATGGTTACAGCTGTTGAACTTTCCCAGAAGGAAAAAGGGTGCCCATACTCACTCCAAAAAAATCCCTGGCGATATCAGTCCAACACTCACTTCAATATCTGAAGTGTGGTCAGCTCAGTGTCCCAGAAGGGAATCATAGAAGGCCAGTGAGTGGGGAAATGGTAATTCTTGGTGACAGAGGCAGCAAGCATGACTTTGGCAGGGTAGGGGCTTGATCCACCTCTCCTCCTGAGATGGCCAGCTTTGTGCTACATACATAAATGATGTCACAATGCATTCACCTTTCTCTGGGATCTTTCCAGTGTTGCTGGGGACAGATGGGTAATGGATTGAGAAGATGTTTTCAATCCCCAGAAGGATCCAGCTGTATTCATCATGGAGTACTCTTTTACATCTACAGACTGTCCTCATTCAAACATGGCAACTATGTTTGTGATCATGGTTGCAGCTCATGATTGTTGGATTTTTCTTGGTCCAGTTCTTTAGGAAAAATAAATTACTTTTGCTATCTAGATGGATTTTTAATCCAAACATATTAGATACCCAAGCTATTGAAAAACATTGATGACTGAGAAGATCATCCCTCCAATTTCACCCAGAAATAGAGCTTCATTATGGGGGAGATCATCATGTAGGCTCAGTACCAGAAACAGCATGTCTCCTGGAAACTTGTTTTGACAGAAATTATTTTACCCATGATGTTGGAAACTTGTAGAAAAATACAGAATATCTTCAACTGACTTCATACTTTTCTCTGATTGTTCATTTGGTTTATTTCTATTATTGGCATTTTTTTAAACTCCTGAGGAGCAGGGATGTAAACCATACTGTCTCCATAGTTAATTATTTTCCTTCAGGCTCCTCTGATCCAGATCCAGATACCCATGAGACTTTTATTGGCAGGTTTTGCTAAACTTTCAAGGGATTCCAAGAAAAACAATATATATTTTAATTAGAAATGATGAAAATTCCTTTTTACATTTTATTTTTTGTTTTTCATAGGCCACACCCAGCAGCTTCCAGGAGTTGCTTTTGGATCTGCATTTAGATATTATTCCTGGCAGGGTTAGGGGACTATGCAGGGTGCCCATATGGGATGTTAGGATCAGCTGACCTAGCTGAACCTTGGTCAGCCACATGCAAGACAAATGCCCTCCCCACTGTGGTATCACTTCGGCTCTGATGAAAAGTCTTTTTTCAGCTATTGAATCAGCATTTAAGAACAAAGTCATACAAAACTTTGAAATCCATTTGATTATTCTTTGTGTGAACATAGATTCTTTGTTACTTGACTGGAGAAAATCAAGTTTTGTGGAATTCTTTTGTAAGCTGATGTGCTGGAGCCAAAGAGAAAGCATAGCAGTAGGGTTATTACCTTGCATGTGGCTGACCCAGGAGAGACCCAGTTCGATTTTTAATACTATATGGGCCCCCAGCATGCCAGGGATTATTTCTGAGTGCAGAGCCAGGAGTAACCCCTGAGTGCTGCTAGGTGTGACCCCCAAACCAATTAATCAATAAATAAAGCTTAAAAAAATAAAACACACAGACTTGTTGAAAAATGCCATCAAAATCAGTATAAGGGAGTTAGAGGGAAAGTACAGTAGGTAAGGAGCTGGCCTTGGATATAGCAAATGTGGGCTGGATCCACAACATCCCTTATGGTTCCGTAAGCCTACCAAGAGTGATTCCCTGCACTGAGCTAGAAGTAAAACCTGAGCACCAGCCCCCCAAGAAATGAAACAAAACAAAATACAAAATCAGGATAAGATTTACAGTTTCCAACTTCAAGCTCTTGTAAATTCAGAACAAAACTCTGAATAAATTTAATTAAAATTAGCTAAAAGATTAATAGATTAAATGCTAATAATTTATAATTAAACCAGTAATTCAACTTTCTGTAGTATAAACATTCTGGCTCAGTATTCTTTCCGTAAAGGAATGTAATAAAGTTGATATGTGAAGATGTTACAAGCTGCAAATAAATTAACATTCACAAAAACTTGCCTGATAACGCTTCTAAGTTATGAAATGTTCACACTTTCGCAGAAGATATATGAACAAAGATATTTCTTAGAACATTTGTAGAAGTGAAAAAATAAGATTAATCCAACACTAATTAATTTAAGTAAGATTATATTAGTAATACCCTGGATATTATGTAGTATTTTAAAATGACATCTTAAAAGACATTTGTATGTTTTAGCCTAGAAATATGTCTAATTAAAATATGTCTAATAAAATGATAAGTCAGATAAAGAACAATTTAAAATAGATTTTATTTAAACTAAAGCATATATATACATATGTATCACATAAATTAGTAAAGTAGCAGGTTTTGAAATAATAAGTGAAATAAGTCAGAGGGAGAGAGAGAGAGATGCAGAATAGTCTCACTCATCTATGGGTTTTGAGAAAAATAAAAGTTATTTTTGCACCAATCCTTAGAGACAATGGGAGAAGGGCTGGAACTTTCAGCTCATTTCATGAAGCTCACCACAAAGAGTGGTGAGTGCAGATATAGAAATAACTACACAGAGAACTACCCTAATCATGTGAATGAATGAGAGAATTGGAAAGCCTGTCTGGAGTACAGGTGGGGGTGGGTTGGAAGGGAGGGAGATTTGGGACACTGGTGGTGGGAATGTTGCATTGGTGAAGGGGGTGTTCCTTACATGACTGAAACCTAATCACAACCATATATGTAATCCAGATGTTTAAATAAAGGGGAAAAAAGGTCTAATTTGGAGTAACAAGCAAAACCGTTGGGTTACCTACTTCCCTTTATCTGACTTTACTCTTTTGTTTATTAGTAACTGCTTAGAAGAGAGAAAAATGTTAATGACAACCAGATTAAAGAGCTTGAAATTAATAACAAGAGTTCATTTCCAGTTGTTCTCATGTAAAGCTAAGGCAAAGTTTGACCTGTAGGAGTGTCAAGGAGGGCTCTGAACTGAGGGACACACCCCAATACTCTCACTGTACTGCATGGGAAGGAAATCATACCCCACCTCACAGTTCCTATGCTGTTTTGGAGTAGGTGTGCGACTACTTTCCAGTGAAAATAAAAGGTGAGAAATCAATTCTTTGCGTAGAACATTCTGCTTCAGGCAAGTGAAACTCTGCCTGCTTCCTACACACCTACCTCAGCCTCTGTCTTTCTAGGCCATTGGCCCACCATGTTAGGATCACTCAAAGGGCTCTGGGCCTATTTTCTTCTTCCAAGTACTACGCATCATACAAAGAAAGCAAAGCGGGTCAAAATACCCATCTGCAAACAAGGAAGTCTTCCTTCACGCTATATTCTTCTGCTCTGTGTCCTCTCATACATATATTCTCATTTTCCACAACTAAAAATGAACACGTTTAAAAGTTTGATCTTTAAACACTAGCTATTTTGTTTTCTTGTTTGTCTTTTTGAAAGGCATATTCAAATGTGCTCAGGTTTTACCCCTGGCTCTGTGCCTCAAGTCACTCCTGGCAATGCATGCCAGGAATTGAACCAAATTTGACAAGGCAAGTAAGAGTCTTGACCCTTGTATTATCTATGCAGCTCCTAAACTCTAGATTCTTTAACTGTGGGAATGAGGGTCATGTTACAGAATATGGAGGTTGCAAAAAAGTTGATGAGTGAAAGTTTTTTTTTAACTCACAACAATCAAATATGTTTCTATAATTAACTGCATAATGAATCCCAGGCAGTAGCCATGGGATCCGTGCGTGTTATATATCTCAGGCAATAAAAGATCATGAGTGGGAAAATTTAAAAAGTTCTACTACAAAGTATTTAGTAATGGAATATATTGATTCACAACTATCTGTATTATCTGACAATCAACAAATATGACCAAACACAGATACTTGCACATATTTCTCTAAAGCTAAGTGCATTAGATACAAATGTTTGCAAAACTGTTATAACTCACTATACTCTATTATAATTACTACACAACTTTATTCTCTCTGTATTTGGCCATAAAAATCATTTCACAAATCATTTCACAAAGTTGTAAAAAAAAGCTTTCTAACTCGGTGCTTAGAGGGATCAAGGGCACAGAATCCTAGCTATAAAAATTAATAGGTCATGGGCATATAGTGTATAACAGGATGACTTTAATTAAATGTACTATAATTGTAAAAGAACTTAGCACATAAAAAGAATCTTTTTAACAATGTACAAAGATACCAGACTTTATCATAATAAAGATTTTTGTTGCATACACAAATGTAAAATCATAGTGTATGTCTGAAATTAATATAATGGTATATGTCAATAATACCTCAATAATTGTATTAAAATCCTGTATCATTAAGAAAGATTGAATTTATTAAAAAAACATATTGATTGTATTTTATAGTAGTTGTAACACATGTCCTCTTTTTCTCAACAATGTAACCTAACCACAATATCAAAGAAAAATGCCAAGTTCAAGGTATGAAATGGCTTAACCTTAGATAAACGCTTTGCTGTTGTAACTTTATCAGGAGCTATTTCTGAGCACAGGAAATGGTGTGTCTGAGCTCAGTTTTATGGGCAGTATTTGGGATACAAACACACTGAATGTCAACGGATTCAGAGTCAAATGACGCTGCAGCAATCTTAAAAAACCTAATCAGAGCCTTGCTGTTCTGATGACTCAGTCTTCAAAAGAAAGACTGGAGAAACATTCCGTTTTCTTTTGTAATTTTAACTGATAATGTTTGAAAACTACTAGGTCTGAGGAGATTAATGAATGTTTGAATTCTTCCAGCCCTTCTCTGCCTATTCCCTATTTCCTTCTTCTGGCACATTCAAAAGTGAAGATAATTTTTTAATGGACTTTATCTCTGAGTAGCTTTTTCTTCCTTGATAATAATATCTCCCACTCACAAAACTCTTTAGAGTTTGCAATCTGGTTCTCTGATCTCTTGTTGATGCTAGAAGCTCAACAATTTTTAGAGTTCTCTTTCCAAACCAAATATTTTATTTTCTTGAAGAATGAACTAGCATAACTTGTTGAATTAACAGAACTTTCATCTGCTCCTCAATGGATACTGCATTACTCTTTTTATAAGAAACCATCAAAAATGATCTATAAAGCTCGACACTTTGTCAATATGTAGATTTGTCATGTGGCCAGAGAGATAGTACAGTGGGTAAGGCTCTTGCACATAACCAATCCAGATTCAATTCCTGGCATAACATTTAGTTTCCTGACCCCCAGTAGTGATATCTGAGCAGAGAGACATGAGTAAACACTGAGATCCACTGGGGATGGATGTCCCAAAACCAAAAAAAGACAAAACAAAAGATTTGTCATCTCAGTCTTGAGCCACTTTGAGTTGTTAGAATTTTTTCTTTATCCTAGGCCCCTTCCTAGGATCAGTGCAAAGACCAGGACTGCCAACTACAGAAGACGGATTAAAATGACACTGAGGGAACAAAACTTTGAGAACCACGAAGAAAGCCATAATCATAAGTTCAACTCCTTGAATTGTGCAGATACCGAGACCTCTAGAGACAGAGGGCTATTTTATCACCCAGGAAGGAGCAGAAGCCCTCTCTACACCAAAAAAGCGCCAAGAGGAGAGCAAATGAACCTGAAAAGAGTCTATAGTTAATCCCATGACAATATACTTCAAGGGTGGAGAAACCCTGTACCTCTTAGGTAAAGGAAATTCCTTTTCCAATGACCCCAATATTTACAGTGCATCTGCAGGAGTGGAAAAAAAAACACAAATCATTTTTTTCATTAATATTATTTACTAATATATTTTTATTGTTGATTTCACGGTGATAGTTTGGCAATTGAAGTGGATATCTCCATTTATTTTTATTTATTTTTTCTTTTCTTTTCTTTTTTTTTCTTATTTTTTGAATGCTCACGGGATACTTTGACAGTGCTTTAGGTACTGTTGTGGTGCTTCACCCTCTCTTTTTCCCTACATCTCTCAAACCAAGGATGAAACCCTCTAGAAGGTCTCCGTCCATTTCCGGAGTATTTGACTTTTTTCTTTTTTCTTTTTTTCTTTCTCTTCTTCAGGTTATTACTTTTGTCCTCTTCAAACAAAACCACATAATTTGAACTAACTAGACCCACATCCCAATTGGGGGTGGGGTATAAGGGAAGTACCAAGACTAAGCAGGTGTAGGACCACCAAGTAGTTAGCTAGGCACAGAGGGACCACTTATCGTGGCAGCCCCGGGGGTGAGGGAAGAGGATATGTGAGGTAGGATGGGAATGGAGGCAGAGGGAAGACAATTTGGTGAAGGGAAATCCCCTGATTTTATGTTAACATGCACCTAAAATATAATTGTCAACAATATGTAAGCCACTATGATTAAAATAAAAACTATAAAAAAAAGAATTTTTTCTTCTCTTCCTTCCCTGGATCATCTACAGAATGAATCAACTTTTCATAACCCATTGGTCCTCACCCCATCACATTATGAGATAGCCAATGCCACCAGTCATGAGAAAGGATCCCTCATTCACTCCTGGTGGGAGTGTGCCTGGCCTCTATGAAAAACAATGTAGAGATTCATCCAAAAAGTAAGAACAGTGCCATCATATGGCACAGTGATTTCACTTCTTGGCATTGAGGCATCTAGGCTTCCCTACAAAAACACAATTCAGATATGGAACCAACCCTATCACCCAGTGACAAATGAATGGAGAAAGGAGTCATAGCATAAATACATGAAATATTAGGCCTCTGGAAGAAAAAATGAAAGCTTTTAGTTCATACCAATGTGGATTGAGCAGGAAGATTTCTTGTTAAGCAACATAAATCAGAGGAAAGACAAAAACTAAATTATCTAACTTATCTTTAGGATATAGTAAAAAAAAATACAAGGGGATAGGTACTACACGATCATGAAAAATCCATGGCCTTGGATTACAAATCTCAGATTACTAAAACTGACAGATGCTTGTGGGGGAGGGTGAGGTGGACTAAAGGAGACATAAGGCAGTGGTGGAAGGTCATTTGGTGGTGGCAAAACGCATTTGTTTTGAGCAACATTACCATAAATGTTGACTCTTAAACCCATGCTACCTAAACCATAATTTAAAAATTATAAAAGAGATAAATTTAAAAAATTTTAAAAAATTTAAAAACTTATGAAAGAGGGGCTGGAGCGGTGGTGCAGTGATAGGGCATTTGACTTGCATGTTGCTGACGTACAAAGGATTGCAGTTCAATCCACTAGCGTCCCATGCGATCCCCCAAGCCAGGAGTGATTTCTGAAGGCATAGCCAGTAGTAACCCCTGAGCATCACAGGCTGTGGCCCAAAAACCAAAAATAAAGTTATAAAAGAAAAAAGAAAATAAAATACACATTTCTTAAAATATTTTCCAGTTACACCATTGCACCTATTGGGACACTCTAAAATTGTCAAAGGCTCATGTGACCCCGTGCTTTTAAAAAAATCTAGTATGAAAACAGAGTTTGTTTGGAAGAAATATGACATGTATCCAGTGAAAACAAATTCAACTTCCTTTGAGGCAAAAAATAAAGGTTTTATGGCAATATTTGTTTGAAGAAACTTCTATGTCTACTTAGTTGGTCTTTGGATGGACATCATGGACAGAACTTAATTGGGCCTCTGTATTCTGGTTGGTATTGGGTTTCCTGTTTGCTCTATTAAAGCATGAAGCACAGCATGTGTTCTTCTCCCAGGATCTATATTGTTTCATTGACTAATCATTGTCAAATTGGAGAAAAGGTCAATTAAGCTTATCTAAACACCTAGGACAAATAAATATTTTGAATGACTATCTTATCTAAAATATGCATCAATGATACTAATGATCTTGGACTGATGGTAAAACAAGTCAGGTTTTCCTGGGAATTCACACTTACAACATTCAAATGTTCATGGCATTTTTATTAATACATACATTAATTAATACATGCATTAGAAAATGTATGTAAATATATAATCATAGTCCCTTTTAAAATGGTACCTAGAAACAGGTAACAATATCTTTCTTGTTTCACTATAAATGAAAATTTGCTATAGATAATTGGCTCTTACACACACTGACCAAAACTGTCAAAACAAGGTCTCCATAATATCACAGGAACTCATGGATCCTTGGGTGGATAATATAAAGTTCTCCTACTTCAATTAGGAATAAAACAGACAGGTCCCTAAGATGGTATCTGAGACTCAATTTCTCCCTTTTTTCCCATAGTGTTAGAGCACTTTATCATTGCCTATCCAGCATGAGCTGATAACTGATCACCAAATGACAACCTCTAGTAACATGAGAAGCCCAAAGTACCGTTTTCCCACTATAGATATTTTTGCAATACACAGACCAAGAAATAATGGTGTATGAGAACTCTGGTTCATGGAGGAGGAGGATATAAAATGAGTCCTGCCATCTCTGCCTTTTATTTATTCTCCAAGACTATGGAGAATTTAAAGCCATTTATTGCTGGGTTCTAAAAGAATCATCTCTAGATTTTTTTAACAACATTATTCTGCTTCTGAGGAAAGTTGCGTGTGTCAGATAATAAAATATTTCAAATGACCCTTGTATTGATAACTAAGGTAAAAATACTCCTTTGATTAACCACAGAAGACTGTTACTAGGCACTCTTATCCAGGTAGTTAACAGCATGTTGTTAATACTGAGGTTACACTTACTTTTACAGTAGAATTACAGCTCTGTGCTTGCTCTTTTTTATTTTGCTTGTGTAAAAACATGTGGTATATCTTAGGGGCTGATTGTGTAAAATTTGACTGACATACCTGTGAATATGTGTGTATATGTATGCATATATTTAAATAATTAATTTATCAAGGCAGATTATCCTAAAATAGTCCCACTTGGGACTCACAGGCTTTATGTCAATTATATCTTGATTTCTGAACATATGTAAAATATTTAAATTAATAAGAGAGTAAATATATATTAAATAAGCACTCAGTCATATGTATTTAATGAACAGCAATGTATAATTCTTAAAACTAAAATTTTCCAGTCTATACCACAGTGAATACAGGCCTTAGGCACCTGAAACTCTTTAAGAAAAAGAATACATGAGATGCCAGGACTCCTGCTACTCTTCTACTGGTATGGCTGGGAATCTGGGCAGACAGCTGGCCAAAGGCCTCCTGGGCTGACCACTTGGTCCAGGAAACCGAGATTCCCCCCATGTCAGACTGGCCTTCAGGGCCAGGACTGGCAACTGATCTCTGGGGGGAGGGGGAAGGAGGGAAACTCCTCCCCTATGCATACTGGACCCCCTGCAGCTGTGTTTTTTCTTATTAATACTCATTTTCAAAACCGTGCAGGCGCATTTGCACCATGCTACAAATATACTTTTAAAGCATTATCTAAAAATGTTCTTTATTATAGATGGTTCCTAGGAAAGGAAACAGAATGCCAAAGATTTGGATAACACTCAAATAGATCTTTAAAGTCAGTCTATATGTGGACGTGACTGATTCCAAGCCAAAACCATAAACAATTCATATATATATATTGTATATAGCCCCTATCATGTATTGCCTCTCCCCTACCCCTGTGTCTCTTCTACCCCCTCATCTCCCAATACTGATCCATTATCTTCCCCTAATTTAATCCTCTTTACCCTTAGTTCCTAACTCGGTAGGCACCAAGACCGACCTCCTGCCCCAACAGACCACCTTCCATCTCCTCAGTGAAAGACACCCTCTGGGTTCCCATTCTCATGCCTCGGCAAAGAACTACAACCAGCATGCCTGCTGACTCATGCTTGATGGACCCTCTCACCCCCACCAAATCGTGGACTGTTGCATGATACAGGAATCAGCCTCAGCAAACCCCCAGCTCAAGGACACTATAGGGTTCCGTAATGCTGCAAAGCATGTCTCAAACTCAATTAAGGTCTGTGATACAAAAAGTAGCTTGGCTTTTACTCCCCACAAGAATATATCAAAAGACCTAATTGGGAGTCTTATATTGCCTATGGAAGCTCAATACCTGTATAATAATACATCTTAAGATGTGTATTCCTAAAAAAAAAAAAAAAAGATGTGTATTCCTAAATATACAGGTAGCCTCTGCCACCACTTGTTTTTATTCAAATAACTTTTCTTTTTAACTCAGTTTTATTTATTTGTTCTATTTTAATATATACATTTTTCTCTATCCTTACCATTTTTGGTGCTGCGTGATACAAAAAGCCTTGATTTGGATAAAAGCTCAGATCTAAACCAGGCCACAGAGACTGTGTGTGCAGCCTGTCATCCTTACCCAGAATAGCACCAGCAACACAGTATGACACCATACGTTTTTGTATGGGCACAGTAAAAAAAGGGAAAACCATAGACACAGAAACAAGATCTTATCATCTAGGAATAAGAACTCACACTTTTTATAGCAGAAGGGTGCCTCCCATCCTGAACATGTGTCATGTGGGTACAACGCAGTCTCCAGGAGATTGAACAGTGTTAGTCCAATCCCAAAACCCAGTTACCAGACATAGAACTGATACAGCTCCAGGAAACACCACCAGGAACTAAGCTCCATTGGGAGATTTATAACACTACTCTGGCACCAACTTGTGCCAGTTTTGATATGACAATGAGGAAAGGACAACTTGACCTAAGACCAGGTTGTCCTATCACATCACCTAACACCAAATGGAAATCAGAAGAGGTATCATCCATTGAACTGTGAAAAATAAGAGCACCAACAACAGAAAACTGACTTTGACAACCGTGATTGAACAGAACCTACCTTGGGACCAAAAAGGAAAAACCTACCCTAGGCTGTAGCCCAGGACTCCAACAACAACAACAACAACAAGATGTCTTATTGCAAAGGCCCAACCTGGACAACAGAGACTGAGCAGAACCTTTGGATTCATAATATCTTAGGCTTCGGCTTAGGGACTGAACGAAAACAGGGAGCAAGTATTGCAGAAGACTGAACACAACAACAATGATAGATAGGAACCTCTAGAACTGTAAAGACTCTATCCTAGACCCTGACCTATAACCTGCACAAATACCAACATCGCTAGCTACAGTGGCTTGATTTTCTCACACACAACTGAGAGGAAAGTTTCCTGGCACCATAAAAAAGCCTTTGAGATGGGGTAATGAATATATATGGAGCCAGGGGTTGATCCCATGATGCTATTCTTCACAGATGGAGAAACCCTGAATCTCTTAGGTCATGGGAATTCCCTTTCTTCCACAATGCTTACTGTGCCTATGCAAAAAGAAAAAAAAAAGTGGTGGAAAAGCCAAAACCTGCCACTCCAGCACCCCTACTTTTTCTTGTTTTGTTTTAATTTGTTAGTTTTTTTACTTTATTTTCCTTCTCTTTTTTCTTCCACTTTTCTCTCTCTTTTTCACTCTTGCGTTTATTATTTGGTGATTTATTTTTATTTTTATTTGCAGGGTACATTTTTTCTTTTTTCTTTCATTTTTTCCTCTCTTTTTTTTTGGTAGTTGTTACCAATTTTTTTTCTCCCTTTTTTCTTATCCTTTTTATCTCCAATGATGGTGGAATGGATGCTCAATCTACAACAAGCTGTAAAGTGGAGACCAGTTGTACTAGCATTCTGGGGGGTAGCGGAGGGAGATATGGGATACATGTTGGGAACAGGGGTCTAGGGAGGACAGCACTGGTGGTGAGAATGCCCCTCATTCATTGTTACTATGTATCATAAATGATGCAGTGAATGATTTGTAATGCACTTTGGTCACAATAAAAAATAATAAAAAAGAAAGCTATAAATAAAAAGAACAAAGTGAGGGGGCCAGGCGGTGGCGCTGGAGGTAAGGTGCCGGCCTTGCCTGCGCTAGCCTAGGATGGACCACAGTTCGATCCCCCGATTCCCCATATGGTCCCCCAAGCCAGGAGCGACTTCTGAGTGCATAGCCAGGAGTAACCCCTGAGAGTCACTGGGTGTGGCCCAAAAATCAAAAAAAAAAAAAAGAACAAAGTGAAAAAAAAGAAAAAGAATGCATAAGTAGAAAAAAGCAAAAATTTGTTAATAATTACAAAATTAATCTATTAGAATTAAAAACATTTTTCTAGATTCAGACAATCCAATCAATTGCATCTCATTAATGATCAAAAACTTCCTAGTCATGGAAAAAGATACTATACATTTTCTTTTTCTTTTGCTCATCAATGTGGTATTTTTATTATATATTTATATAAGCACCATAATTACAAACATGTTTATAGTTAGGTTTTAGTCATAAAAAAGTACATCTCCATTCACCAGTAAAACCATCCTACCACCAAGGCCCCATCTTTCTCCTCCCCTTTCCACTCCTATCTTTGAGACATTCTCTCACTCACAAATGTGTTCAGAATGAAAAATCATAGCATAATTTTTTTTGGTTTTTGGTTCACACCCAGACTCTCAGGGGATACTCCTGGCTATGTGCTCAGAAATTGCTCCTGGCTTTGAGGACCATATGAGATGCCAGGGTATTGAACCATAATCCATCCTAGATTAGCTCTTGCAAAGCAAATGCCCTATTGCTTACACCACTGCTCTAGCCTTGTAACACATAATTTTTAAGATTTATTAAAGAGTGCTTGCTTCGGTAGCACATATACTAAAATTGGAATGATACAGAGAAGATTAGCATGGCCCCTGCACAAGGCTGACATGCAAATTTGTGAAGTGTTCCATATTTAAAAAAAAGATTTATTAAAGAGTTGTTAATTATAAAGTTTTTTATCGTTGAATTCTAGACATAGAATGTTGTATAATCAATAGCATTACCAGTGCCAGCTTCTCTCCACCATGTTACCAGGTTCTGTTTCCTCCCCCTTACCCCTGCCTCCATCTTCATGAGCATCTTTTAAAGTTGGGTTACTAAAATTTGGGTCTTGTGATTTCAGTGTTGTTAACTCTGGTTTGTATACTTAGCACTATTATTCTGTCATTGCCAACAACTCTGTCATTACCACCAATAATATAACTGAACCCCTTTCACCCATTTTCCATTGCTTCTTATCTGTTTCTTCTCTCACTCTTACCACCACATGATTTCCTCTCCTCCCTATACCCTGGGACCAAAGGTGACCTAGACACCCGTTTTAAACCATTGCATTTCCTCATCCAGTTACTCTAAATAAACAGATAACATTTTTAAGACTTAGAAGCACCATGGAAAACTTAAAATTAAGAAAACCAGTAGGATACATTGCAACAAACTCTCAGACATCATTGTAGACTCCCAAATTCTACAAAGAAGAAAATAAAGGTTCTAAGCTGCCAGTGCACTTCATGACTCAGAATGCAGAGTTACACTTCTCTTACTTTTTAGAAGACAATCATAATAGCTTTTTCCCTACCAGCAACATCTTGGTACTTTCTTGTTAGTCCTATATGTTGCTTGCCATCAATGTCTCTTTTTGAAAATCACTCCTTTCTTTCTAACTTTAGCTTGGCCTTAGGATCAGTTGCATCTTGGATGTTTCAAGCTCAGCATTTTTCTATGAGAATATTTTATCTTCATTATCCTCTATGCTTGTTTCTCCTACTTTTTCTCATGTTGCTGATTCTACTGGAAGAACCCCAGGTACTTCAATGGATGCTGGTAATTATCCAAGACTTATTGTCCTATATTCACTTGATCACCAAAATCAATAATGCCAACACACCTGGTTCATTCTTCATACTTCTAACCAGTAATTTCATTTCTCATCAATTCTTAAATTTTATCAATACTTTTGCCAACTTTGCATCAATCTTAGCCCATTCTATTTAGTAGTCATCTGCAAGCAAGGTTTCTTGCTACTAGGCTTGGCTGGGCAGAGTTTGTGTATTTTCCTTACTATGCCATTGCTCTTCTGTGTTCCTATCATTTTAGTTGTATCACATCATGATTTGATATTTATGAACATCAGAAAATGTTAGTCATAGATCTGTTGACCCTTTTAGCAATCTAAATATGCAAAAGCTAATTATTTATACTCCTGAGCCCAACAAGTTCAAGTTGAGCAATGGTCTGCTGAGGGCCTGGGTAATTGCCTCGTCTCCTATCTTATCTTTATATCCTAGACTTTGTCCTGGAAGAAATCTTCATTTAGTGGCAGTTTGGCTCCTGGACATTGAGTGAAGGCCTGTATCCACATTTCTTATGCTAATTTTCTTCTTTTTGCAATTTTTTAAAATTTAAAGAAAATACATCACATAGTTGACACAATTGATCATAATACATTTGTTTCAGCAAGACCAAAGGCAAAGCTATTTAAAAAATAGAAAATAGGAAGAAAAACTAAAGATATGGAAGAGAAAGGAAAGAAAAAGTTCAATAGCAAGTATATTTTTGAAAATTATTAAATCACCAATGAACTCATTAAGATGCTAGCAGAAGGCTTAGTAAGCTCTTCTTTTTATTTTAAGGATAAGAGTTAAAGAAATACAGTAAAAACGGTGTGAGAGTGGCAATTATTGTTATTTGTATAGGTCCAGCAGCATGTGGGGAAATGGAAAGGAAAGACCTTGGCCTAAATACATGGAGAACTTAACTCTGGACTCCAGGCATACTATATTGTCCAACCCGTGAGTCATTCTCTGTGGTCTCAGTAAAAATTTTTTGCTAATCGCAGTTGTTGGTGTCAGGTTTCTATAGTTAAAGACCCTGGATTCTGTGCGTATCATACATTGAAGTCAGGATAATGTGTAGAGCATCCTCTAGTTTTACCTCACAATTAGAGGGCAATACAGAGAGCCCTGCCCTGAATGCACGTTGTTGTTGTTGTTAAGTTGTCTGTGTGTTAAGGGAACCCTTTTTGGAGTAAGTTGATGCCAAGGCAGAGGTAGGATCTTCCCTGATAGAGGTCTGCTTCCAGGTGATATAGACAACCATGGTTGTTCTGTAGATGGTGTCCCTGGTTCAGAGGTAAATGGACGATGCCCTTTCTTCTGAGTCCTAAGCCAGGTCATTATGACAATGTTCAGGTTGTAAGGCCCCAGTGCATTACACGATTTGTGTATTCCTATTTTTATTAGATAAGAACTTGTTTGTATGTATAATATTTTCCCATTTTAGTATGCCTATGCAAAAGAGGATAATGCCATAAGGTATTATTGGTGCATATGGGGACGAGGGAACAAGTCCAACAATCCCTGTAACTTAATTCTAACATGAGCTCTAAATCGAGGGACTCTTCCACCAGAATTCTTTATTGAACATATCGTGAAGAAAACAAAACAAAACAATGTGGGAAATTGCCACTATATAAGAGGATATTCAGTAAAGGTTATAGCTATTAAGGGAATACATATAAGATATTCAAAGAATATACACATGTTCCTTTTATGTCTTTTGAAATAGTTGTGGGGGGGATGTTAAATCCAGTGATTTGGCCCGCAGAGTATGAAAAATGGTTCCCAATAATCCCATATCAGGAAATATCCTTGGGTGATGACTTCTTAGAAACCAATTATGTTAGCAAGCAAAGGTCCACAGTGAAGGAAGGGGGAGGAAAGGAGGTTATAAGAGTAGATCAATAGCAACTGTGTACTGGTATCTTCTCAGGTTGAGAGTCTATCTTATCACTTTGGATGCTGGTTAGCAGCTGGCTTTGTGTGAGGATAATGATATGCTTCCTGAGAAGCCAAGAACTAAGGGTAAAAAGGGTTAAATGTGGGATTATAGTGGGTGGGGGTGAGGGAGTGAAGGACTAGAAATGAGCTTGTAAAGTGGTGGGCAAGGGGATAAGGACAGAATACAAAATAGATATTCTGCATACTGCAAACATACATTAAGCCCTATGAAATTCTAGTAAACTATTTGTACTATACACAAGGGGTCACTAGCCTCTGCACAGTTTTGAAAATGGAGTCTGATGGGAGATAAAAGTTGCCAGCGACTGCCCCAAGCCACCCTCTTGTACTGGGTGGGGGTTGGGGAAGGCCTCAGGTCCCCTTTAGACTCCTCCCCAGCACCCACCTTGCTAGCCCCAGGGGAAGGTTCCCAGGGATGGCTTTGGAGCCCAAAAGGAAGGAGGGAGAAGATGGTTGGGGGCAGCCTGAGCACCACAGTATCCCCTCAGCTTGGGAAAAGGCCTTCAGCATAGAGCCTTCCCGCATCCCAGGCCGGTGAAAACTGGCTTCCAGAACAGAAAAAAAAGACAAGAACAAAAAACGATGCGAATTTTCTTTTAAAACAGACTTTAAAATTCAACCCAATTGCATATATAAGCACATAATAAGATAATAATCAAGTATTACCCCGTTTTATCTGTCCCATCAGATTAGGAGCAAACATCAACAGTATCAGAACTTTTCACATAGTAAACTCTTAAAAGTTAGTGCTTAAGTAATGAACATGATATAATATAAATCATCATATCTTCCTTTCATCCATATCCTTATAAAACATACATTATTTGAATAAGACATAATTCATTCCCTTCTGGTTTTCCTACTGAGGAAAAGATATGTAAATGCAGATAGAGAAATTATGCAATAACTTTCTTACTCTTTCTCTTTTGTTATTTCTTTGCCTTTCTTTCCCTCTCTCTTTCTTTCTCTCTCTCTCTCTTTCTTTTTTTCTTCTTTCTGTTTTTGGGTCACACCCAGTGACACTCAGGGGTTACTCCTGGCTATGCTCTCAGAAATCGCTCCTGGCTTGGCGAACCATATGGGACACCAGGGGATCTAAACACAGTTTGTTTTAGGTTTGCAAGATAAACACCCTACCGCTTGTCCACTGCTCCAGCCCTCTTTCTTTTTTCTCTCTTTCTTTATTTCCTTCCTTCCTTCCTTCCTTCCTTTCTATCTCTTCCTTCCTTCCTATCTCTTCCTTCCTTCCTATCCCTTCCTTCCTTTCTTTCTTTCTTTCTTCCTTCCTTTCTTTCTTCCTTCCTTCCTTTCTTTCTTTCTTTCTTTCTTTCTTTCTTTCTTTCTTTCTTTCTTTCTTTCTTTCTTTCTTTCTTTCTTTCTTTCTTTCTTTCCCTCTTATTCCCTCAAATTTAAGCAGACTCAAATCGTTTTGTTTGTTTGGTTGGTTGTTTTTTTTTGTTTGGAGTCACAATTGTCAGTTCTCAGGGGATACTCCTGGCTCTGCTCTCAGAAATTGCTCCTGGAAGGCACTAGGGACCATATAGGAGCCAAGATTCAAACCACAGCCTGTCCTGGATCAGCTGCATTCAAGGCAAATATTACATACTTTTATACATAAATATATACACAAGTTCATGCAAGTTGTGAGAATATGAGAGCATGAACACAAGATCATCTTGAATCAAATCAAGGCATTGACATCTATAAGTCATCTGCTCTACAAATTGAACCACATCCTTAGTCTCCACCTCTTCCTCCTCTTTCTCTTTTCTTTTCTCTTCTTTTTCTTCTTCATCCTTCTTACTTTTTCTTCTTCCCCTCTTTTCCTTCTCCTCTTCCCCCTTTCTTCTTCTTGTTAGTTTCCTTTTCCTTTTCTCCTTCCTAAATTTCCTCTTCTCACTCTTCCTCCAACTCCTATTATTATTATTAATTATTATTATTATTATTATCATTATCTTCCTGGGTTTCTGAGACTCCAGGGGTTCTTATGTTGTTTTTGTTGAGTTTATCAAGGACATCTTTTTTCAATTGTTCACATTATTTGAGTAGTTTTCCATTGTCTGATTTTAAGGTCTGCTTTAAGATTCTTTTCCAATCTCTTCTGCTGTAAGGAGTTGTTCTGCATCTCTTCTTCCAACTCACTAATCCTGCCCTCAGCTGCTGTTACTCTGCTCAAGAGATTTCCATTGAGATTTTCATCTCATTTACCAAGATTTTCAGCCCTGCTTTTGTGAATTGGAGTTGTCTGATTTCTATCTTTGTGTTTGTTCAGCTCTATCTATGCTTTGAATTTTATGACCATCCTCCATATTTCTACTCTAAATTCCTAATCTGTGGAGCTAACTATGTGGTTGATAGTTTTCAGGTCATCAGAGTTGCCATCTTCATTCTCTATGCATGGTATTTTCCTACATTGTTTCCCCATTACCACACTTGTGGTGTCGTTTTACTATGTGCTGTGGTGTGGATCATGGGCTAGGAGTTGTGTGAGGCCATGGAGTGAAGCAGAATGGCTGTGCTCATCTGGCACCAAACTTATTGGGCAGAGACAGCTTACTGGGTGTTGGATCTTGAAGAGAATATAGTCGCTGTCATCTTCTTGGTCACCTCACATAGAAAAGCAGAAAAGCAGGCAGTGATAGAAGCAAAATCCTTTTAAAATGATTCTCTTGGGGTTAGGGAGATGGCATGGAGGTAGGGTGTTTTCATTGCATGTGAAGGGGCGGTGGTTCGAATCTCGATGTCCCATGAGGTCCACTGAGCCTGCCAGGAGCGATTTCTGAGAGTGGAGCCAGAAATCGCCCCCTGGGCGCTGCCAGGTGTGACCCAAACACCAAAGGAAAAATAAATAAATAAAATCGCTCTCTTGTGCCCAAACACCTGGCAGGAATTAGCATCCACCCTTTTTGGGCAGAGTCAGCTTACCCAGTGTTGGACCCTGAAGAGATTATGTTTGCTGTTGTCTTTTTGGCTGCCTCACACAGGAAAGCAAGCAGGGGGAGAGGCAGCACCCCCTTTATAATAGCTCTCTTGTGCTAAAATACATGGTAGACAACGGCCTCCACCCTTATTAGGTGGAGAAAGCTTATCGGGTATTGGGCCCTGAGAAAATTATGTTTACTGTCATCTTCTTGGATGTTTCATGCAGCAAAGCTGGCCATTTTTTAAACTTTTTACAGATAGCATGTGTCTCATTCAACCTAAGAGAACACTCTGAGCATTAGGTTTTGACATTTAGTTTCTCTCACTATTTGTGAGAGAAAAACAAAAATTCTTTCAATGTTTCATCATGGGCTGAGTGTTCTGTGACCCATTTAAAAGCTAATGTATAACCATCAGACTCCTGGCAGGTCAGTCCAAGACTTTGAAAAATCAAAATCTTCCATGTTTGAGATGCAATCCAGCTTGCTTTGCTTTGATCCACAGCAAATCTACTTACTTGTTTTAGGAGGACAATGAAAGCTATTGTTTATAGTCTGCTAGAATTGACACGTATTATTAAATTTTCTGCAAAGACCTGTCTTGAATACAAGTGGAATGCAATTCTTTCTACCAATGGAACACTGGTGGGTCTTAAATTATGGCTAGATGAGTAAGATCACCCACAACCCACACCCTACATCGAAATCTGTCCTGCACAGTTAAAGAAGATATTCTTGTGCCAAAACTCTCAATTCTGAGGTTTTCCGGTATAATTGGGAGCATCACACATATTTTAAAGATACAGTCTCTTGTAACAAACTTTACCCAATAAAAGATGCTCTCTACTATTCAAGTTCACAGGAACTCAAGAAGGTGGCTTCTTTTGAGATTTAGTTCCACCATCACTCTAGAAATTTTGAGATGGCTTCTCTTTGAATACTGCCAAGATGCATTAGCCCTAAAACCTACTGTAAGACTACATCCTATTATTCTTATAAATTAGTTTAAATTTTAGTATCACATACATTTTAGATATTTGGAGTTCAACATTATTCTTTTTTAAATTTTTAAAATAATTTTCATTGTGACCAAAGTGAATTACAAATCTTTCATAGTAACAGTAATATTTAAGGTACAAGGTGAAAATAAATCAGGGCTATGCTCAGCACCAGTGTTGTCCTCTCTCCACCCCTATTCCATATCTCTCTCTCTCTCTCGCCTTCTCCCCCGGTCTGCTAATGTTAACTGCTCCTATCTGTGTATAGCTTATTGTAGATTGTATCGATTCTGTTCACATTGATTTTGGGTTTGGTATTTGAGTCGGATCATTTTTTATTTCCACTTATTGTTTATATGACTGCTTCGTATTGGTATCTTCCATTTCTCACCCTCAATTCATGAGGCAGAATGAGATGATTCATGTTATGTGGTTCCATTGAAAAATAAAACAAAAAAAAACAAAAACAAAAAATGGGAGGATTTCTTTTCGAGTTTATAAATATAGATTTAAAAGAAGAAAGGGAAGAGGAAAACAAAACTAAACTAAACTAAAACAAAGACAAAAAATCAGCATCTACAAAATAAAAAATAAAAAAGGCACCCAGCTACTAAAACCCACCATCATATAATAACCATGAGAATGAAAGTAAATAAAAAATTGAAATAATAAAAAAAGAAGAAAGAAAGAAAAAATAGAAAAGAGAAGAAAAAGAAAAAATGGCGTAGTTGTGGCAAAGCTTTATGCTTTTTTTCCATAGGCACATTAAGTAATGGGGAAATTAGACAGGGAATTCCCTTGACTTAAGAGATACAGGGATTCTCCGCCCTTGAAGCATACTGCCATGGGAAATACTATAGGCTCCATACACGCTCATTCTCACACCCCAAGGTTTTTTATGGTTCCAAGAAACTATCCACTCAGTTGTGGATGATAGTATCAGACTTTTGTAGCAAGAGATCTTGGTATTTGTGTAGGTCATAGGACGAAAGCTAGGATAGAGTATTTCTTTATGGTTCTAGAAGTTCTGTTTCATCACTGTTGTAATCAGTCTTTTGTAATTAGTGGTCTTGCTTTTGCTCAGATCATAGAACAAAACCTAGGATAGAGTCTTTCAGTATGATTCCAGAAGTTCTGCTCTGTTGCAGTTGTCAAAGTCAGACCTCTGGAATTAGAGATCTTGGTTTTTGTACAAATCCTAGGCCAAGGCCTAGGCTAGGATCTTTCTTATTGGTCCCCTGGTAGGTTCTGCCCAGTCTTGTTTGTCAAGGTCAATCTTCTGTAGTTAGTGATTTTGTTTTTTTCACAGAGGAAAGGATGACATGTCTTCTGATTTCATTAGACCATTAGGTGATGAGATAGAGCAAGTCTCCTTAGATAAAGTTGTTGCCATTTCCTCATGCCAAAATGTCATATCAGAACTGGTGCAACTTGGTGCCAGAGCGATATTAAGAATTTCTCAGGGAAGAGTTTGGTTCCTGGAATTGTTGCTAGGAACAGTGTTAATTCTACATTTGGTATCTGGATTTCTGGATTGGATGGTCACTGTCAAATTACATGGATTCAAAGTTGGGTCCACATGACACATGCTGAGTGTGGGAGGTGCCCCTGTATTATAAAATGTATGGGTTTTTATCCCTAGATAAGAGCTTGTTTCTGTGCAACAGATTTCCCCTTTTATTTATTTTTGGTTTCTTTTTTGTTTTGGGGTCACACCCAGCAGTGCTCAGGCGTTATCCCTGGTTCCATGCTCAGAAATCACTCCTGGTAGGCTCTGGGGACCATATGGGATGCCGGAATTTGAACCAGCAACCTTCTGCATGCAAGACAAATGCTCTACTTCTATGCTATCTTGCTGGCCCCAAGATTTCCCCCTTTTTAGTGTCTATGCAAAGGGGAATAGTACCATATTATATACCTGGTGCATTTGGAGGTAATAATGACAGGCTACACAATCTCTGTGCCCTGGTTTTGACCTGAGATTTTATACCACGCAAGAATTCTTCTTGTAGGTTTTTGTGCCAAGCCGAACCAAAGCAGGCAAGGTTAAGAAAAAAAACTATTTTTTTTAAAAAAAGGATTGTATTTCTTCTTCTCTTTTTATAGGTATGGTAAATATGGGGGAAATTACAGCAGGAATTCTCTTGGCCTAAGTGATACAGGGTTTTTCAGCCCTTGAAGCATACTGCCATGGAAATTACTACCAGATCCATGCTAACTCATTTGCACACCCCACGGTCTTTTTATGGTGCGGTTTTTTTGTTGTTGCTGTTGTTGTTGTTGTTTTGTTTTGTTTTTTTGTTTTTGTTTTTGTTTTTATGGTTCTAAGAGTTTTGTTCCATCAGAGTTGATGTAATCAGTCTTCTGTAATTAGTGGTCTTGTTGTTTTGTTTTTTTTTTTTCAGAACCTAGGACAGAGTCTAGGGCAGCGATGGCTAACCTTTTTGAGCCTGAGTGCCCAAACTGCCTCACAAAAACAAAGAATTTCCTCAAAGTGCCAGCATGTCAATTAAACCTTAATAACAGATTTTAGTATCACACTCGCCTCCCACTCCACCACATATCTTAATTGCAGACCTTCTGCATGCTAGTTGCAAGGCCTTCGCGTGCCACAGATGGCATGCCTGTTATAGGTTCGCCATCCCTGGCCTACGGTATAGTCTTTCAGCATAGTTGCAGAAGTTCTGCTCAGTCACAGCTGTTAAGTTAGACCTCTGGAATTAGAGATCTTGGTTTTTGTACAAATCCATGCACAAGAATATGGTGACATATTATATTGCTGGTGGATTTGAATGATATTGCTGGAGGTAAGAATGATAGTCTGCACAATCTCTGTGCCCTGATTTTGACCTGAACTTTTATCCCAGGCAAGACTTTTCTTGTAGGTTTTCATGCCAGGCAGAACAAAAACACGTAGAGAGAAAGATAGAAAAGAAATAAAATCATATCTATATCTATGTAGATATATAATAGAAGGAAAAAATTAAAATACATTTTTAAAAAGGCATTAAAGAAAAATGCTGTTTATGAAACTGACTTTCTTTTGGTAATAAACTGACTAGAAGATATTATTATAGAGGTATTAAACACATAAAGGGAATATGGGCTTCCCCACTGAGTCTTTTGAGATGTTCTTGTGATGGGTGAAGTCCCGGGCAATTTTTTCATCACACATCATGTCTTGTTGAGTTTGCAAAATTATTGTATCCCTGAGGATCTCTTAGCTCAAATTGCTGCCGTTTCCTCATGTCAGGATGTTATGTTAAAACTAGTGCACGTTGGTACCTGGATGACATTCAGAGTTTTCCCAGAGGAATTTGGTTTCTGGTGCTGTTCCTGGGGCCTGGGTCAGTGCCACATCTGGGATCTAGGTTCTGGGTTGGACGATCACTGTCCAATCACATGGAGTCTAAGTTGGGTCTACATGACACATTTTTTTTTCAGACTAAGGTTCTGCTGTTTTGAGTACACTTTATTTCAGAAAGTGATATTTCATATTTTCTATACAATGAAATCATGAGCATTTCACTTTTTCTAAGTCAATTATTTCATAAGGATTTTATTAAGAGATCTTGATAAACAGACCTTTGGGGAATCTTTTTTTTTTTTTTTTTTGGTTTTTGGGTCAACCCGGCAGTGCTCAAGGGTTACTCCTGACTCCATGCTCAGAAATTGCTCCTGGCAGGCACAGGGGGCCATATGGGGCACCGGGATTCGAACCGATGACCTTTTGCATGAAAGGTAAACGCCTTACCTCCATGCTATCTCCCAGGCCCCAAACTTTGGGAATCTTAACTCAGTATTACTACTACACTTGAGGCTTTTGTAAACTATAGTTTTATGTACAACCCTGTACAGTTTTTTTGACACACAATTCAGAATCTCCTTTATCTCTTGGGCTTTGTTCTGACCAATACTTTCTCTTTTTTAAATCTTTAAGAAAAAACTGTGCTTGTTTTAGTGGGTATTTTTCTAAGTAAAAAGAAAACTTGTATACTGGCATTTTAGTATACTTGTATACTAAACTTTAGTAAAATTGTATACTGGTATATTATAAATGCATGCCTCGAGTTCATGTCTTCTCACACATGTATGTTCATACCTGCATGGGACTTGAATAAAACCATCCTGGAAACCGACTCTTCTACTGGGGTATGAACTGATGACATTTCCTTTTACTTACATGATTGATAGGTGGTATCTCACCTCTCTATCCTTTTCATGCCATCTTACTTTGCACTCTACTTTGGTACTTTATTTTTTTTTAGGTTTTTTTGTTTATATTTTATTTAAACACCTTGATTACATACATAATTGTGTTTGGGTTTCAGTCATGTAAAGAACACCACCCATCACCAGTGCAACGTTCCCATCACCATTGCCCCAAATCTCCCTCCTCCCCACCCACCCCCCGCCTGTACTCTAGACAGGCTCTCCATTTCCCTCATATGCTCTCATTATTAGGACAGTTCAAACTGTAGTTATTTCTCTAACTAAACTCATGACACATGTAGTTCTTTCTCTAACTAAACTACATGACACATTCTTACGATGGGAGGCGACCCTACCTTTTAAAAAATATGGGTACTTACCCCTAATAGATAAGAGCTTGTTTTTGTGCATAATATTTCCCTTTATTTAGAGTGCCTATGCAAAAGGATATAGTGACATATTATATTTTTTTCTTTCTTTTTTCCTTTTTTCTTTTTCCATAGCTGATGGTTTTGGTTTTTGGCTTTTCTGTGTTCACTCTTTTTGTAATCTTGATACTCCCTTGTTTTTAACTTCTAGTTTGTCTTGTTTTACTACCTTTTTTCCCTTTCCCCCCTTCTTCCTCTTTTAACTGCATATTTTTAACATCTAGATGGACTCCTAGTTTTTTTTCTCAGGCCAGATAGTTGAATGTTCATTTGGTGGAAATAAAAACTGACCAGACACGAATACCAAATCCAAAGTCAATGATAACAACATGGTCCTGGAACAAAGGCAGAATAGAATCTGCAACAAGCTGTACAAGGGGGAACAGCTGCACTAGCATTACAGGGGTAAAGGAGGGAGATGTAGGATGCATGCTGGGAACAGGGGTGGAGGTAGGACAACATTGGTGGTGGGAATGCACCTCATGCATTGTCACTATGTGCCTCAGATACTACTGTGAAAGAATTGTAATTCAGTTTGACACAATAAAAAATTTAAAAAATGCATAAAAAAGAAAAAATATGAAATAAATAAAAATAAATTTGAAAAAAATAATTAAAAAGAACAAGTGGTGCAGGTAGCTACCTTTTCATTTGGGAATAAACTGACTAGGAACTATTGTTATAGAGTTACTAAACATACAGATGAAATATAAGCATCCCCATTAAGTTTTTTGAGATATTCTATTGGGGGTTTGACTCCAGGGAACACTTTCAACCCACACCTTGGTCCTATTGAGTTTGAGATTGGATTTGCAGCAGTAAGGGATTAGGTAGTGTCCTTGAGCTGTGGGTCCTTCTGGAGCTGAGTCAAGTAGCATGTGACAGTTCACATTTGGGAAGAGTGGGTGAGGAGAAGAGCCACATAGCATGAGTCAGCAGGAGTGTTTGCTGTAGTTTCTTGCTGAAGCTTGAGATTTGGGACTGGCAGGGTATCCTTTCACTTTGCTGGGTGGTGGTTTATTGGAGCAGGAGATTGGTTTTGGTATCTAATGGGTTAAGAACTGAGGGCAAAGAGTGTTAAATAAGGAAAATAATGGCTCAGGATTGGGGAATGAGAGGATAGAAATGTATCTAAGGAGGGGAGAGGGATATTATATAAGAGGGGCTATATACACTGTAGTCATGATTGTTTAAAATTTAGGTTTGGCAATCAGAGAGGACTCCTTGTCTACAAACTCATGTCCACATATAGACAGACATTAGATACTGTCATTAAGTTGTTGATGGAGGCCTGACCCACGTAGAAATGGTCTGAGCTTTTAAGAAATATTTGACTTAAGAAAAGATAAGTAATTAGCTAATATATAAATTAGGAGAGAAAGAATGAGAAAACAAGAAGATAATAGAAAAGATAAAGGAAAGACATGTAAATACAGTCTTAGTTAAATTAGTTAAATTTAAATTAGTTAAAAATACATTGGGCCAGTATCAGAGTTGAAAGATTTTTCCAATTTTTAGGAACTTCATCAATGATGGAGATTGGCTTTGCTAAGTGAAGGATTCAGGGTTAGATAGTGGCCAGAGCATATTAGGATAAGGATTGTTTTCCTGTTTAGAGTACTAAGAAATATGGTAGAGGGGATTATAAGAGGTGTCTACCCTATGAAGCATTGTCCACCACATCTTTTGTATTGAGGTTCTTTACTAAAAAGAAACTGCAAGTCTGGGCTTTATTTAAGATAGATTGAATTCATGAGGAAGAAGAGGGAAGGAAAAAAGTAAAGAAGAAGCAGGAAGAGAAAAAAGACAAAAAAGAAAAGAATAAAGGAGATGATAGTTTGCAGAAACATATTCGATTAGTGGGACCTGTAACGTAAGCCTGTGGTGTGCTGTTACCTCTTTGAGTGGTCTGAATGATCATATGCTTTAGGTCCTAATAGAAGACATAAAACAAAAGGAGATGGGTAAATTGTAATATTTTATAAAGATTGTTATAATGAGCACTGTATATGCTATCTAGAATGGTTGAGCACTGAGGCATAAAATTAGGGTGTCCACCCTATGTTTCCTAGGACCAATGTGGATAAAGAAGTTGAAAGGTTATTTTGTGCCTGATAAAATTAAGGCATTAGATCATATTGCTAGTAATCACTGTAGTGAGAGTCCTTGGCTTCTAGTCATATTCTGCACCTGCTTCTGTGGATAAATACATTAGGATATTGTTATTGGCCTTTGTCATTAGAGGGTGATTGCTTCCCTATTCCCTTTAAACCGCTGTTTCTGTTGTTGCTGGTATCTTTGTGGTACAATGTATAGTCAAAGCTTTATGTTCTGTTTGATTTGAGTCTTTTCCTCGCTATATGCTGACACCTATTATGTTTGGAGTTTTTGCCCTTTAGATCATTGTGGTTTATCATGGAGTATTATACGTATATATGGTATATATTCTAAATACGTCAGATAAGTGCTATCATTTTGCATTTATTTTTCTTTTTCTGACTTACTTGGTTTAACATAATGTTTTCAGGATCCATCCATGTTGCTGCAAAATCCATGGTTGTATTTTTTCTGACTACTATGCAATATGCTATTGTGTATAAGTAACACATCTTAATGATCCACTCATCAGATGTTGAGCATCGAGATTGATTCAAAATTTTGGCTATTGTGCTGAGTGCTGCAATAAACACTGGAGTACATAAATACTTTGGTTATTGTCTTTCTGTCTTGGGGTTAGATAACCAGGAGTGCTATTGCTGGGTCATATGGCAACTCAATTCTGAGTTTACACAGCACCCTCCATATTGTTTTTCCATAGGTATTGGACCAGGCAGCATTCCCACCAAGCAGTGAATGAGAGTTCCTTTCTTACCAAATCGCTGCCAACAGAAATTAGTCCCATTATGATTGATATATGCCATCCTCACTGCTGTAAGTGGTACCTCATTGTTGTCTTGATTTGGATTTCCCTAATGATGAGTGATGGTGAGTTAGTTTTTATGTGTCTATTTGTCATCTTTCTGTCTTCCTCAGAGAAGTATCTATTCATTACTTCTCCCCACTTTTCTATGGATTTACTAGATATTTTTTGAAGCTCATCTTTCTTTTTTTTATATTTTATTTTAGCACCTTGATTACATACATAACTGTGTTTGGGTTTCAGTCATGTAAAGAGCACCACCCATCACCAGTGCAATGTTCTCATCACCATTGTCCCAAATCTCCCTCCTCCCACCCACCCCCCGCCTGTACTCTGGACAGGCTCTCCATTTCCCTCATACATTCTCATTATTAGGACAGTTCACAATGCAGTTATTTCTCTAACTAAACTCATCACTCTTTGTGGTGAGCTTCATTGGGTGAGCTGGAACTTCCAGCTCTTTTCTCTTTTGTGTCTGAAAATTATTATTATTGCAAGAATGTCTTTCATTTTCCTTAAAACCCATAGATGAGTGATACCATTCTGCGTTTTTTCTCTCTCTCTGACTTACTTCACTCAGCATGATAGATTCCATGTACATCCATGTGTAGTAAAATTTTATGACTTCATCTCTTCTGACAGCTGCATAATATTCCATTGTGTATATGTACCACAGTTTCTTTAGCCATTCATCTGTTGAAGGGCATCTAGATTGTTTCCAGAGTCTTGCTATGGTAAATAGTGCTGCAATGAATATAGGTGTAAGGAAGGAGTTTTTGTATTGTATTTTTGTGTTCCTAGGGTATATTCCTAGGAGTGGTATAGCTGGATCATATGGGAGCTCGATTTCCAGTTTCTGGAGGAATCTCCATATCGCTTTCCATAAAGGTTGAACTACATGGCATTCCCACCAGCAGTAGATAAGAGTTCCTTTCTCTCCGCATCCCCGCCAACACTGTTTGTTCTCATTCTTTGTGATGATTCATTAGTGAATCCACCTGGGCCTGGGCTTTTGTATTTGGGCAGGCATTTGATTGTCGTTTTAATTTCATCAATAGTGATGGGGGTGTTTAGATATGCTACATCCTCTTCCTTCAACTGTGGAACATTGTAAGAGTCCAAAGAATTTATCCATTTCTTCCAGGTTCTCATTTTTAGTGGCGTAGAGCTTCTCAAAATAGTTTCTGATTACGCTTTGAATCTCTGCCATATCAGTAGTGATCTCTCCTTTTTCATTCCTAATATGAGTTATCAAATTTCTCTCTCTCTTTGTTAGTTTTGCCAGTGGTCTATCAATCTTGTTTATTTTTTCAAAGAACCAACTTCTGCTTTCATTGATTTTTCGGATTGTTTTTTGGGTTTCCACTTCATTGATTTCTGCTCTCAGCTTTGTTATTCCCTTCTGCCTCCTTATTTTTGGGTCCTTTTGTTGAGCACTTTCTAGTTCTATAAGCTGCATCATTAAGCTACTCAGGTAAGTCCCTTCTTCCTTCCTGATGTGTGCTTGCAAAGCTATAAATTTTCCTCTCCGTACTGCTTTTGCTGTGTCCCATAAATTCTGATAGTTTGTGTCTTCATTATCATTTGTTTCCAGGAATCTTTAGATTTCCTTTTTGATTTCATCTCGGATCCACTGGTTATTCAGTATGAGGCTGTTTAACTTACAGGTGTTAGAGTTTTTCTTCTTTGTTCCTTTGGAGTTCACAAATAATTTCAGAACCTTGTGTCCAGTAAAGGTAGCCTGCAAAATTTCTATCCTCTTGATATTTTGAAGATATGTTTTATGTGCCAGCATGTAGTCTATCCTGGAGAATGTTCCATGTACATTGGAGAATAATGTGTATCCAGGTTTCTGGGATGGAGTGTCCTATATATATCCATAGGCCTCTTTCTTCCATTTCTCTCCTCAGGTCCAATATGTTCTTGTTGGGTTTCAGTCTGGTTGACCTGTCCATTGTTGACAAAGCTGTGTTGAGGTCCCCCATAATTGTTGTATTGTTGTTGATGTTATTTTTCAGCTTTGTCAACAATTGTATTAAATATTTTGCTGGACCCTCATTCAGTGCATATATGCTTAAAAGCGTAATTTCTTCCTGCTCTACATACCCCTTGATTAATATATAATGTACATCTTTGTCCCTTACAACCTTCCTGAGTATAAATTTCCATTATCTGATACTAGCATGGCCACTCCAGCTTTTTTATGGGTGTTGTTTGCTTGGATAATTTTCCCCCAGCCTTTTATTTTGAGTCTATGTTTGTTCTGACTATTCAGGTGCGTTTCTTGTAGACAGCAAAAAGTTGGATAGAGTTTTTTGACCTATTTAGCCACTCTGTGTCTCTTAACTGGTGCATTTAGTCCATTGACATTGAGAGAAAGAATTGTCCTAGGATTTGATGCCATCTTTATATCGAAATTTGGTGTGTCTTTTGGTTAGTCTTGTCTTAAATTAGGTCTTTCAGTTTTTCTCTTAAGCGTGGGTTTGAGTCTGTAAAGTTTCCGAGCTGTTTTTTTTTTTTTTTTTTTGTCTGTGATTCCATGTATTCTTCCGTCAAACTGAAAAGTGAGTTTTGCTGGGTACAGTATTCTAGGTGAAGCATTCATTTCATTCAGTCTTGTCACAATATCCCACCACTGCATTCTAGCCTTGTGTGTTTCAGTT
>PVKC010000058.1:0-43164 GCA_004027635.1 Crocidura indochinensis
ACATTTAAACTAGAGAATTTAAGAGTGTTAGTAAAGTTTCATGTCATATTGTCAATGGCAAGTAAATTTATATAAAATAATTTACAGAAATTATGTGTGTAGTGCTATAGATATATGATATCTAGAATTATGATTGAATTATGAATAACTGAAATATTGGAACAGAATTATACATACTGCAGAGGGTAGTTATTTTATCATAAATATTTGTGGAAAGTTTTAAAATATGACACCTACTTTCTTTATTCATATATCTGTAAATTTATTGATGTAAGTGTGATTTGACCATCATGCCTTTTTGCAGTCTCTAAAGTTATTCAAATGTTCATGCAGACAACTTGTACTAGTTATTACAGGGTAATTTAATGAATAATATAATATGACTTTTAAAGCTACATTGCTTCCACCCCACCCTTATTTTTGTCAATTATGCTAGTTATTTGTTTATTTGTTTTTGTTTTTTGTTTTGGGGCCACACCTGACAGCGCTCAGGGGCTACTCCTGGCTCTATGCTCTAAAATCGCTCCTGGCAGGATCGGGGGACTATATGGGATGCTTGGATTCAAACCACTGTGCTTCTGCATGCAAGGCGAACGCCCTATCTCCATGCTATCTCTTTTACCCCATGCTAGTTATTTGTGGAGTTCTCATATTTCTTATTGAGATATTTTGTAAATATTTATTTTGTAAGCCCTCAATATGGGACTTTTTGAAATAAGTTTTATGTCCACAACATTAAATACTCCTTATACTAAAATTCATGCTGCATGTACTCTACAGAATAATTTAATTACAAATACAATATCCAGTATTTATACTTTTTAAAATATGAATTAGTAAAAATAATTTTAACAATTATTTGAAAATAATTGTTTTCAATTATTTTCAAAAAATATTTTTCTAAATTCAAACTGATAATATGTATATCTCATTTACGCTGATAAACTATGAATTAAATTGATTATTATAGCAAGTTATACAAATTAATGTAAAAATTTCATCAGTATTCAAACTACCCACACCACAAAAGTTACCATATATGAATTATAAAAGAACATTAAAATTAATTTTATTCAAAAGTAAATATTGAGTACTTGCTATGCTATAATAATTTAAACATGCTTTGTAAATTTCACTGTAATGTTAGAACTTGCTGGTTTCATATTCAAAGAACAAAATGAACATTTTTTTAGTTATTAATAAACTTAATTTCAAAGAAAACTAAAAATGTAGGTGCCGGAGCAATGGTGCAAGCGTTAGTGCATATACCTTGCACAATTAACCTAGAACACGTTAACCAATATAGTCCCCCAGCTAGGAGTAATTTCTGAGCACATAGCCAGGAGTAACCCCTGAGCATCGCTGGTGTGGCCCTCCAAAACAAAACAAAAAACGAACTAAAAACATAATAGTATTTTACAGAATTTCTTAAATATATAGTTCATAAACTTTATCAATTATATAGATGCTAGTGCCTCTTTATGTAATAACAAGTTTAGAGATGTATATACTTTTAATCATATATCAGTTTTATGCAGATAAAAATATTGATACTAAAATAAGTCTATTATAAATTGCTACTCTTCATACTCCCTGTTAAGTTAAATCTACTGAAACAAAAATAAGAAAAACATTGCTAATCAATAAAATATTGATTGGATAATCTATCAAATGCCACGCATGTGCTAGATGTTGTTTAGTTTATTATAGCTTTGGTAATATATGACAAAAATATAAAGATTTAAGACAACACAAAATTATAATTCTGGATGTCAGAATTCCTTTATGAGGCTGAAGTCAATGTATTAGAAGCACTCTATCTCTAAAGACAGCAAATTGTTCTTTGCTCTTTTCATTTACTTTTTTTTTTTGCTTGTTTAATTTTTTTTTTAATTTTATTTTAATCATAGTGGTTTACATGATATTTAAGAAGTCAACTCTGGCTCATAAACATCATAGACTGTATTCCCTTTTCTTTGTTTCATTGCCTTGAGGAATTTTCTAAATATATTATTCTTACTTCAATAATTCAGCATAATTTTCCTTCACTTTATTATATCTAATATAGTAAAAACATGTGAATCATCTTGTATTAAAAAGTTACCAATAATTAAATTCATCTTTGCCATCACAAACTTACTAGGATCATGCTGATATAGTAAAATTCCAAGAGCTTTCTAGTGGAACCTTCTAGAAGTTCAGATGAGTTTGATATGTTGTTCCTTTAACTTACCTTATAAATTATCTGTAGTCTCTTGTTTCATGATGTCCCCTTTCAGAAATCTAGACCTTAGTTTGGTTTCTTATTAGTGCTGGCACATATGTTTCTATTGGTTCCTTCTGATATCCCCAGTGCTTTCTCATACTTCCACCATAGCAATTTAACACAAATATTGAATAATAAAAAATTTAAAGTATCTCAACAGGTCAATAATAAATATAAATTTAAACTAAAATAAAAATCCTCCAATTAAAAATATTCAAGACCAGATGGCTGCCATAGTGAATTCTACCAAATGTTAAATGCCTATCCTTCAAAAAAGTGTTCAAGTTTAAAAGAGGTAAGGAATACTCTAAACTAATATTAAGAGGTTAATATTATCTTGAAATAAAAATTGAATAAGATGCTACACATGCACAAGACAATATACAGTCCAATATTTCTGAGCTTAAGAAGGAAAAACATTCAAAAATATTAATGTTTAAATTTAGCAATATATAACTGCATTTAAAATTATTATGGAGGGGCCCGGGAGATAGCATGGAGGTAAGGCGTTTGCCTTTCATGCAAAAGGTCATCGGTTCAAATCTCGGTGCCCCATATGGTCCCCCGTGCCTGCCAGGAGCAATTTCTGAGCATGGAGCCAGGAGTAACCCCTGAGCACTGCCGGGTGTGACCCAAAAACCAAAAAAAAAAAAAAATTATTATGGCTTATTTTATTTTTGTTTAATCAAATAAATAAGAGGGTTTTCCATGAAAAATTATCATACAAAATAATCTTTTGGTATTTATTTAAATTGTTTTACCTACAAACAATGAAAGTGATGTTATACTTATCATAAAGCAAATGTCCATATATTAAACAGTTTGTACATTGTTATTTTTATAGAGATGTTGCCCTTTAAGGATTGGTTTGGGATACCATGGCTGCACATAATGTAAAGCCCATGACAAGAGAGACATGCTTCTCACTGACTACCTGTAGCACCTTTACTTCCATTATATGGCTCATGAACAATGTTAGTAATATTCAAATGCAGCTTTACATATAAAATGTTCCCCATTATGACATTAGGGATTTAATATATAAACAATGCTTACTGGGCCCCCAAAAGGGCATTTATTTACTATAGACCTCACAACTGGATCAATGAAAAGTGAATGTTGCATTGCTTAATAATATTACATTTAAAACAATCACAATTCTAGAAATAAAATTTTTCTAAGAAATTTACACTAACCTCAAATCCATCTTTAATAAGCTCTAATTCCATAATTTTAAGTTAAGATATATTTGGAGATAATCTAAACATAGTTTAAATTGTCTTAATTTTATTATAGGAGTTATAAACAAATAATTATGGAATATAAATAAAATTAAAAAATTATATTATCCATGACTTTATAGTATAAAGTCTATTTTAAAATAATTATAGAATGGTATTATATGGGTCCGGAGAGATAGCATGGAGGTAAGGCCTTTGCCTTACAAAGAGGTCAGGGTTTGAATCCCAGTATCCCGTATGGTCCCCTGAGCCTGCCAGGAGCGATTTCTGAACATAGAGTCAGGAGTAACACCTCAGCGCTGCTGGGTGTGACCCAAAAAACAAAAAAAAAGAATGGTATTATAATGAATTATGCTCATGTTGTTCAGTAATATTAAATATTTTATGCAATTTTATGATTGATTTGCGTGGTTGAATTCCATAAATATTAAACCAAATTTTTGAAATATGTTTTCATATGATGATTTATTCCCTGTGCTCCTTTTGCTTATTAAGCATGTTTAAGTATGACAATATCAAATATTCTGCAAGATATGATATCTTTTTCTATGAGGCAACTTATTTTTCCGACTATTTTAATTAAGGTCCCACTGGGTAATAAAGCCATTTCTTTTGTCAGAGATGAATTCTATCATCTCAAAGAATTTATCACTCAGGAAATTTTAAAAAGAAAATTATGCATTAGATAGTGATCAGGATGCAAATAGATCAACTCAATATTTTAGCATTAATATCAATCACAGTTAATTATGAAATCATGTTAAATATTACTTTTGTGTGCATGTGCCATCAGTAATACATATTTTATAAAATACAAAAAGATATATTGCAATAATTGCTTGCACATATATATCTATAGATAAGAAATGCATATTGGGGCAAGGAAAGAAAAATACATATTTAAATTGTTCAATAAATGAAAATCTATTACATATTGCAAGCAAACTCTGCTGCTTGAGAACATTTTACTAGGTTTCTGGGGAAATAATATAATAGATGTCACAAGATAAATAATCCTGTTATGAAAATCAAATATCTCACAGATAATCAATTCATATATTTTTTCTTTTAGAGAAACATGAATCTAAACCTTTGTGTGACCACAGCAAAGAATTAAACAAGAAATGGTTCCGTGAACAACCATATAAAATGGCATATCATGAATCAGACTTTCATATATTTGATCCTGCTAAAAAAAAAGTACCCCAAAATTCAATAATATTCTGTAAAATTCAGGTTCTTTCCACATGAGATTGAAAGACTGCACTAATACCAAAACCTGAGCACAAAGGAAACAAGTAAACAAATAACTTTGTCAAAACTTATTCATGGAGATAGCATGGAGGTAAGGTGTTTGCCTTTCATGCAAAATGTCATCGCTTCGAATCCCGGTGTTCCATATGGTCCCTCGTGCCTGCCAGGAGCAATTTCTGAGCATGGAGCCAGGAGTAACCCCTGAGCACTGCAGGGTGTGACCCAAAAGCCAAAAAAAAAAAAAAAAAAAAAAACCAACAACAACAAAAAACAACTTATTCATGGTATTTTAGACTATCAACTGGCAAATTAAGATTCCTGACTCAGGAAATAATAGAGATGCCCATCCTTTTCCAGAGGTGGCAATCTGTCATTCAGATTACTCTGTGGATAGGGTCATTTTTAAATGTGTGTATCCTCTGTGAATAGTCATCATTTTTAAAATGACCACAAAATAAAGCTAGTCCTCTAAGCGATTTAATTTTCTCTCTCATAATATCTCTTTAAATAAGTTTCAATGAAAATTACTCTGCTTCACTAAAAACTAGAAATTGTATTTCAGTTAATTAATAAATAGATAAATTAATATATATTCAGAGAAATATATTTCTATTATCTGATCAATAATTGAACTAAATATATATAATATATATTCAGTAACTTAAAACAAAAACCTATTTTCTTTCAAGAGACCATATAACATCCTCATGATTTTTGGCAAAAATGAAATCTTACTAAACATGTGAAGATTAAAATTATATCAAGCATGGAAGAATGATATGATACAATAAATATAAGTTATCTATCGTATTTTACAGAAAACATAAGTTATACTGTTACAAATGTAATTATACAATTGTATATGCAACAGCATAATATTGAAACTAACACATATGTCATTAATAATAATAATAATACAGATTTTGGAAATAAAACCCTTATATTATGGAGATATTATTTATGATAAATTAGTCAAGACTATATAATGAGAAGGAGAAAGGATGCTTCAATGTTAGGTCTTGGTGAAGAACTGAAGAGACATATAAAATAAATGAAGAAGAAACTGCTAAATCACTATTATACACCATGTACATTTTAACTCATATGTAGGTTATATACTGCATAATGTCAGATCTAGGGTATGGAGAGTAAAATACAATGTAAAGGTAAACACATACAGGAATAAATGGAGGGAACTACATCAATCTAAAGAGACCTTTTCCCATCAAACTACAATAAAATAAAGAAAAAAGAAAAATAACCTACTCATTTACATCCAATTATGTCTGAGTGTTGGGCTATTGGGTGCTCGGGCAATATTACAAAAAGTAAAAATGTTCACCTTGCAAGCAACTGACCTGGAAATCTTATATAGGACCCTCAGCATAGAGTGAACAGTAAGCCTTGAGCATTGCCAGGTGTGTCCCCAAAATAACACCAACAAAAAATAAAACAAAAAAGACATATACAAAAGACTTAAATAGATTCTTCTCCAAAGAAAACATCCAGCTATATTAAGGATTGGCAAAATACTCACCATCATCACACACTTTCAAAAATAATATTTCAAACATATTGGCAGCAGGGACCAGAGCAATAATAGAGCAGGTTGGTCATTTGCCTTGAACAGAACAGAGACATGTTCAACACCCATGGTCCCACAATCCTGTCTGGAATAATCTCTGAGTGCTGAAAGATAAATAAGCCCAGAATAGTGGGAGGTGTAGTCCCAAACCAAAATAAAAATCAAACAAAAATATTGAATGCAGCAAGTTTTATTGAGGATGAAGAGAAAAAATGTGTGCAATTGGAAATAAAAATTGGTGCAAATAAACCTCTCACCATATCTACCTTTCTCTTTTATTTTAATTCATATTTATAGTTTCTAGACAAGGACTCCCACCTATCCGTTTTTTTTTTAAATCAGAACCAGGAAGCATGAATCATCTTGTTCTATGTCATATTTTTATGTCTTTCTACAAACTAAAAAAATGTGAATGGTACCTGGGGCAAAGCAGTCTCTTGAGAATTGCGTGGAAATAAAAAAAATGATCAGACTTAAATACCCAACTCAAAACTAATGATAATAGAATCAAGTGACCCGAATCACAATAAGCTATACACAAAAGGGACCTGTTATAAGAGTAGTCCATGGGGCGAAGGATGGAAGTATGGGATGCATGCTGGGAACAGTGAAGGAGCGAGGTCAATACTGGTGGTGGGGATTGCCCTAAATCAGTCTCAATATGTACCTTAAATATAACTGTGAAAGATCTGTAATTCACATTGGTCTCACTAAAAATAAAAAAAATGGTGCAGTATTTTTTAATAATATTTTAAGCACTATAGTTACAAACATGTTAATAAATAGGTTTCAGCCATAAAATGCACACCCTTCTTCATCAGTGCAGTTCATATGGAAATAGTGTAGGGATTCTTTAAAATATTCAAGATGAGGGGCTGGAGCGGTGGTGCAACCAGTAAGGCATCTGCCTTGTGTGCGCTAGCCTAAAACAGTCCTCGGTTCAATCCCCGGTGTCCCATATGATCCCCCAAGCCAAGAGCAATTTCTGAGTGCATAACCAGGAGTAACCCCTGAGCTTCACTGAGTGTGGCCTAACTCCTCAAAATAAGTGAAAATAAAAATATTTAAAATAAAGTAATTGTTCTTTATGATTTGGTGGCCTAAGATGGTACCTCATTGTTGTTTTGATTTGCATCGCCCTGAAGATTAGAGATGTGAAGCATTTTTCATGTGCGTTATGGCCATCTGTATTTTTTCATTGAAGAAATGTCTGTTCATTCATTCTCCCCAATGTTTGATGGAGTTGGATTTTTTTTCTTGTTAACAGCCCTTATCATATGAATATTGGGTAAATAATATCTCCTATTTCGTGGGTAGCTTTTGATTTCTCATCACTGTTTTCTTTGAGGTATTACAGAGCTTCTCAAGTTAATGTAGTCCCATTTATTTATCTCTGCTTCCACTTGTTTAGACAGAGGTGGTTCCTCCTTGAAGATGTGTTAGTCTTAATGTCATGGGGGTGTTTTGGCTATGTTTCTTCTAAATTTATTATAGTTTCAAGTCTGATATTAAGGTTTAATCATTTTGATTTGAACTTTGTGCATGATGGTTGAGTGAATGTGGGGAGAAAGGAACTTTCATTCATTGTTGGTTGGAATGCCATCAGTCCAGCCTTTCTGGAAAAAATCTGGATATTCTTTCAAAAACTGTAAATTGAGCTTCCATATGATCCAGCAATACCATTACTATGAATATATCTTAGGAACACAAAAATACAAAACAAAATGCCCTCTGCAATCCTATGTTCATTGCAGCTTTATTTAAAATAGCCAGAATCTGGAAAGAGCCCATGTGCCCAACAGCAGATAAGTAGCTAAAGAAACGGTGGTACATTTACACAATGAAATTCTACAGAACTGTTAGAAAAAGTGAAGTCATGAAATTTGCCTATACGTAGATGGACACGGAGACTATGTTGAGTGAAATGAGTCAGAGGGAGAGAGATAGAATATCTCACTCATCTATCGAATTTAAGATAAAAGAGAGGGATTGGAGCCATGGTGCAAGCAGTAGGGCAATCTGTAGGGCATCTGCCTTGCAAGCTCTAACCTAGGATGGACAGCAGTTCGATCCCCAGTGTCCCATATGATTCCTAAGCCAGGAGCGATTTCTGAGCGCATAGCCAGGAGTAACCTCTAGCATCACCAGGTGTGCCCCAGCAAAAAAGAAAAAAAAAGAAGACAGTATGGCAATAATAACCAGAGACAATAGAGATAAGGGTGGAAGGACCAACCATTTTATGCAGCTAACCACAAAGAGTGGTGGGCAAAGTTAGAAAAATAAATTCACTAACAAGTACCATGGCAATGATAGTGAGAGAAAGAAAGAGAATGTCTGTCCTGGAGACAGGCAGGGGTGGAGGAGGAGGAAAATGAGGAACATTGATGGCAGGAACATTGCACTAGGTAAGGGGAATTACATTTGATGACTGAAATCCAATTATGAACATGTTTGTGAGCAAGGTTCTTTAATAAAGAAATTAATAAAAATAAATAATGAAATAAACTGTATATACTAATAATTATATTGACATCTTCAAGGTATAAAAACAATAATCCCAAAGAATATGTGTACTTTTATGACAATAGCAAATTCACAATAAGTAAAAAAGTAGGATCACCATAAGTGCTAGTGACTGAGTAGCAAGATTTGTATTTCAACAAAACAGCTGGAGACTCTTTGGCTCTGGATCAATCTCAGGCATCCCATATGGTCACCTGAGCCTGCTAGGAATAATTCCTGAGTGCAGAGCCAGGAGTAACCCCTGAGCACCAAAAACTTAAAAAAATTATACATTACTTTATGGTTAAGTGAAAGAAAACCATTGCATAATTTATTTTACTGATATATGGATTATGAGGGAAGCAATAAAGCTAGCATAGTGAAACAAAACAAAACAAAACAAAGCAGTGATAACAATTTGGATTTGTAAACTGTTGAGAGGAATGAGTAAATTTTTGATAATGAAATGGCATTGACCTTACATGGCATATGAAAGAAAACTGATATAATTAAAATATATGAAGTGAAATTATTGAAAATCTATAAAAGTAGTAACAAATAGTAAATAAATAAAGAAAACATAGTACTTACCTGAATTATTCACCTGTTGTATACATTAAAGCACATTTTAAATAATCCAAATATTTAAATATATTATGATGTTCTCAATGTAGTGTTTGGGAATAAAATAGGATTAAAAAAAGACCAAATAAAGATATAGTTTCCTGTATGTTTGGGGTCAACTTGCTATATCAAAGTACTACAGACTTTATGAATTAAGAAATAATTTAGCTTTATCTCAATATGAATACTACATGTATTAGATCAGCAGTTAGATTATCTTTAGTGAAAGCCCTTTTATGGTGGTGCTGGCTACAAAAGATTGTATCCCCTCATGAAAATAGGTTGAATCAGTTATCTCTGTTCTTTTTTGTTTTTATTTATTTGTTTCTTAGTTTGGTTTTGATTTTGGGACTATATCCAGTGATGCTCAGGGTTTACTCATGGATCTGCTCTTGGGAATTATTCCTAGTAGTATTTTGTGGCCATATAGTATTCTGGGACTGAACCCAAGTCTATCACGTGCAAGACAAGCACCCTACCCACTGTACAATAATTCTGGTCCATCTGTTCTCTTTTAAAATGGGTTTCACCATGATGATAGCTATCGCTACTACCACATTAAGCATATTCTAATATCTTTTAATATAGGAAATAAGCAACAGCTGCTTTATTATAAATCTCATTTAACCTGATAACATATAGAGCAACACTCAATAAAACTGAAAAAAGATAAAGTCCTCTCATTGTCTCCGAGGATTGTTGCAAAAATGACTTTTAGTTTTCTTAAAACTCATAAATGAGTGAGTCTATTCTGCGTCTATCTCTTTCCCTCTGACTTATTTCACTCAGCATGATAGATTCCATGTACATCATGTATAGGAAAATTTCATGACTTCATCTCTCCTGACAGCTGCATAATATTCCATTGTGTATATGTACTACAGATTCTGGAACTTCCAGCTCACTTCATGAAGCTCACCAGAAAAAGTGGTGAGTGCAGTTATAGAAATAACTAGACTGAGAACTACCATAACCATGTGAATGAATGGGGGAGCTAGAAAGCCTGTCTAGAGTACAGGTGGGGGTGGGGTGGTATGAAGGGAGATTTCGGACATTGGTGGTGGGAATATTGCACTGGTAAAGAGGGTGTTCTTTACATGACTGAAACCAAATGACAATCATATTTGTAATCAAGATGTTTGAATAATTATATAAAAAAGAAAAAATGTAAATTCAATTATGTATCATTAAAGTTTTTTAGGCTAGTTGTTCAATGTTATTTTTACATAGTGCTTTTATTATGTTATGATTTTAATAGAAAAAATAGTAAAATTTTTATGAAAGTAGTTTAATTCCTACAAGATTTAGAGAGAAATGTGTCTTATAAGAGAAATTTTCTTTATTTAACTCTTGTTCAGGTAGTTTATTTAGGTAGCAATTTTGAAGACAGATGAGAAAGACTTGAATAGGTAAAGAAGTAGAAGTAAAAAAAATCTACCTAGACAATGCTACTGAGAATCTTACTTTTATGGAAAATTAAACCAAAATTTTGTTTAAATTAAGTTTGGGGAACTAATGAGCTAATACTACAACAGCTATTTGCTTTGCACATAGTTCATTCAGGTTGTATTCCCCATTACCACAGATATCCCCTGAACACTTGGGGAAATTAGCCCTGAACATTGTGGATCCCCACATAAAATTTTTTTTGAAACCCATTGAATATATTCAGTAATATTTCTAAAAATAAATATAGTTTGTTTTTAATAACCTTGATAAAGTGTTGTCCCAGACTTACTCCTATTTTTAAAAGATTGAGTAAAAATGTAAGAGGTGAATAATTCAGTCCTGGTAAAGAGCTATACTTAAGGCAGCAGAATGCTTTGTAGCCATGAGAGATTCCTTAAATTAAAGGCAGGAAAAGAGTATAAATAACAGAATAGTAGATATGTGATCTTAAGGTACAGGCAGGGGAGTGTGTAACAAGATAAGTGCTACTGTGCAAGGGACAGGGAGAGAGAGACAAAGACAGAGACAGAGACAGAGAGACAGAGAGACAGAAACAGAGAGAGACAGAGATAGAGAGAGACAAAGAGAAGCAGAGAGAGACAGAGAAACAGAGACAGACAGAGAGATAGAGACAGAGAGGTCATGTGACTGAGACATCATGTGACATCATTATGTATCGACTAAAATTGCACAATAATCTATAACAGTGGTCTGCAACCTGCAGCTCGCGAGCCACATGTGACTCTTTACACTTTTTTTTTTTTTTTTTTTTTTTTGGTTTTTGGGCCACTTTTAATTTGGTTCTTCTGTGCTCTGGCCAGCTCCTCCAGGAGTCAGGACTATGCTCCTAACCTCTGTCAGTGCGCACCCTGTGTGCAGTCTCTGCAGCCGCTCCAAGAGTGTAAAATGATGCATCATCCTTTCTTAACCTTTTCCTTTGATATGTAAAACTCCACTGAATGTCCTTTTGTCTCTCTCTTGACTGGAAGCCTCCTGGTATTGGGAACTGGTTTTAATAAAGAGGTGTTCTAGCTTTTTGGGCTTGGCTTATTATTTCTTCCTGCTACCCTGCTTCTTCAAATCAGGTTGGGTGGGGTTTAGAAATACAGTGCCTGGAGTGATCTTAAAACACATATTTTATTTTGCACAAGAGTGGGCATCTTCCATGAAGGGATCCTCAACCCAGAGTTTTCTTTTCTGTGGATTCTCATGTTCAGAGTACTTATGATTAAAGTTGTGAGCTAATGCCCTTAAATACTATTTTTCCTATTGATTATGACTTTCTGCATAATATAAGTGCCAATCAGAAAGTTTTTGCAAGAGTGGAAACATTCTAATATCTCCTTCTCAGACACAGCTATCCCAGAATCAGATTATTTTTTGAACACATCCATCTTATGTCTCACTGTAAAAACTACTTGTGAAACTCCCTTGCAGAGAAATATTAAATATTAAATTCATAGAGAAAATGAACAACGTCTGCCAAATACACAAGCTTAGATACCTGTTCCTTGTCCAACTGGGGCTGTACAAAGTCAGAGTTCTGCTCTCTCAGAAACTGCACTACTTTCAGAAACAGCAAAGCGATGTTTTTGTTTTATTAGTTGTGATATTTGTATCCTCCCGACCTATGTGGATACTTGCATGCAGAATATTCTCAATAAAAACTTATTGAAACTAAAAACAGTGTACCATCATATGTATTTTTGATTTTAAAAATGTAGCTCTCGGGGCCAGAGAGATATCATGGAGGTACGGTGTTTGCCTCTCATGCTGAAGGTTGGTGGTTTGAATCCCGGCATCCCATATGGTCCTCTGAGCCTGCCAGGAGCAATTTCTGAGCATAGAGCCAGGAGTAACCTCTGAGCACTGTCAAAAAACAAAACAAAACAAAACAAAACCAAAAAAACCCAAAACCAAAAAAAAAAAAATGTGGCTCTCAAAATAAATTTCAATAGTGGTTTTGGCGAGATTTGGCTCAGTTGAAAAAAAAAAAGGTTGCCGATCACTGACTATAACATTACAAGCACCTGGAGTTTTGCATGTAAATATTTTCTGCAATATTCAATGAGTCATATAATCAGGGATGGAACCATTTCAGACTGACATAAATGTCCAGATTTAGAAGAACGATAAGAACAATATGAACAACTAAGAACAATTTTGAAAAATGTACCTAACTAGTTCAACTTGATTACATGTAAAATGTATATAAGTTGAATAACACATTCAGATAAGTTTTAAAAATTCCGTACATGTGCTTGTTTTGTTTGCTGATTTTTAAGATGAAAATATATCTGATGCTTAATTATATATTTAAAATATCAATGAAATATTCTTTGCCTTTAAATTGATTCTACTTAGTTCTTGATCGCAGATGGATTTATACTTATTAAGACTTTCATGATATAGGGTTTATATAGCTACATTTGTTAAATGAAATATATTTTAATTTTTATCTTCAACAGATACTGATTAATAAAATCCCACTTTGATATTTCTCAATTTCCTATTTCTAACCTTCACTATGACTTTACTTTTATTTTATGTATCAAAGCCTATCACACTTGAAAGTGTTTACTTCTGGCTCAATATTTATGTACAAAATTCTATGTCATTTTGTCCTGTGGATCCTGACAATGCTAACAATTCAGCAATTGATTTACACCCCAAACATACAGTCTTTCATAATAAAGCTTGCAATATTCCACAAGTGAGATAGCTCAGGACGCCATTTGTGAGTCCTTGTGGTGTATGTATTTCCTATAAGAAAGATCTGTCCCTCATCTTTCCTGTCTTGCAAATGGTTTTTAATATTAACTATGATATTGATCTATTCCTTTCCATTTGAATTAATTCTAGTCCATTTCTTTCCATGGTATATATAGCAAATAAAAAAGCGAAATTTAAAACTGCTTTAAGTAAATGAAAGCACAATGATTTAAACAAAGGAGCCAACATTTCTAACCTGCCAGCATGCACAGATCCTTAAGGTCCAAATGCAAGCTCAGCTGACTAGCAATATCTAACAGGACTTTCTGCTTCTAGTTTTGTTTCTTTGTTACCACATACTCATCATAGAAACCAAAATGTGACTTCACAATGCAGCAAATAGAGAAAAGAAGATTTTCTTTATTTAATGTAACAGAAAATATCATCAACACTCCTGGTTAATTTGTTTCTCAACTTTCTGAGTTTCATAGACAAGAGGATATGGGTTTTGCCACTGGGTTCTTTGAACTCGCTTACTTGTTACATGAAGTTTGAAAATTTCAAAAAATGAGGATTTCTATCAGAGTGAGATATGAGATATTTTCACTTCTAAGTTAAACCAATTTAAACCAACCCAATATAATTTTTCTGGGGGAAATCTGCATTTAAAATTACAAAAAGGTAATTTTAATGATCATAAAAGGAGAAAATTATGAATTACTGAGACAGGTGTAAGTAACTAGTATGAGTGCTGAATTATGTAAGTCTACAACTATCCTTGTGTGCTAGCTTGTGGTAAGGAAGGGGATATATTATGAATAGGTTTTAACTGCTTTCACAAAAGATTTGGACAAGTTTTAAAGACTATTGGGCCTAAAGTGCAAAACATATCACCTAGTTTTAGTTTGGGTCATAGTGTTATACTACCATTGAGAGTTATTTTTCAGTACCACCTATTAATTACAATTTGTGTTTGGCTTCTCAGCATCAGGATTTTTATATAGCTTTCCTCTCCTCCATGTTTTTGCATCTATAAGTAGACTTTTTAAAATTTGTAATTAAAGTCAGTACATATCAATAGAACCTATTTTTGATTCGTCATTATTATAGCATGAATCTTTATAACAGTGAGCTTAGGCATTATTACATATTATAATATATACTATAAGATAATATATTATAAAATTTGAAGTTTTTTTATTAAAATTATTTATGTATTGAAATATTTGGTGATAAGTGAGTGAGCATATGTAACCATTTAAAAATGACAAGTATTAAGAATATTAACTACAATTTATGATTCTGTACTTCTTGTTATTAAATGAACTCCTTTTAATATATATCTCTCCCATTTCTTTAAAGATGACCTAAGCACAAGATGAAACTTCCATTTATTTTTAGAAGAAGGCACAAAAGAGAGATAGTAACTGGGATTCGTAGTTGACATGGGCGAAGGGATAAAAGTTTTATGGGTATCACAGAATCAAAGCATGAGAGCATAACTATCACTACTGTTTTATTTTAAAATATCTCCCTCAGAAAGAGACCAAAACAGAATGTCTATCATATGCTTGACATAAACATATAAAGGTAAAGGTTTTGTCTAGCATTTTTTCAATAGCTAATATCACAGTTATTGAATATTTTTGAATATTTCAATATTGAATGTCCACAGTGTTCTCACTTTTACTGAATAGTATATCCATGTTAACTCTTTTGACATGCTTAAAATTTTCAAAGAATGAATTATTAACAAAGACACATTTAAAAAATGGATTTTGCACTTAAATGAAAATACCCTTAATTTTCCTTAAAATCACATTCCAAGAGAAATTCAGAGTCAGAAAAAGAAAGTTTCAAATCAAAGGTTTTTTTTTTTACTGCATAAATAGCATTTTTCACATCATAGCTGACCGCTACTTCACACTAACCTCCACTCTATTGGAAAACTTTCTTTATCTATTCCATAAATCCCTGAAGAGATGGCATGTGATTTTCTAAGCATTAACTCTGCTGTTCAGATTGAAATAGTCTAGAATGAGGAATTTTTTATGTTACTGGGAGAAAGAGAAGATGGCATTTATCTTAGATCAGGTGTCACACACTTCAGATGTTATTACACTTTTGAACATCTGCCTCCCCTATAGATCTCAAGGCCCCTCCCTTTCAACCACCCACTACCTACAAACTCAGTTTCCTGGGTTAGATCTCTTCTGTGTTGGCTGTGACCTTTTGTTGCTACCTGCTGTATATCTTTAAGTTTCATTTATGTATCAGATCATTTACTATCTTACAACTCCAGTGAATTTCACTTTAATTCCATCTAAGTTGAAGTTGAAATGATGTCCATAACTTTTCTCTCTCTTTTTTTTTTTGTGGAAAAGATGCCACACTCAGCTATGCTCAGACAACTTTTGGCCCTATGCATGGGGATCTCTCTCAATGGTATTATGGGACTCTAAGCACTGCGAATGGTTGAACTCATGATGGTCATGTGCAAAGTATATGACTTACCAATTGTTTTTTTTATTCATCTCCATAAATTTCATCCTTTATTTCTCACATATTGTCCATTGTTTCATTTTGAATTAATTTACATGATAAATTCTCCATCACTCATCAACAAAAATAACTTAACATGATTTTAATTTAGTTCTTATTTTAAAATATACTCCATTATTATACCATATTTATTACTAACAATGGGTATATATAAAATTTATTTTTACAGCTAAATTAAGATTTCGTTAAGTTTTTAGGTACTAACATTAATTAGGTTACTGGTCAATCATAATGAAGCTTTTCTATGTATCTGTAAAATGACACTTATCATCATAGAATTTTTGATCTGTGAACAGTAGATATTTTAAATTAAACAATGAGATATACTATTTTAAAGTATTAAATGAAAATTATTTTAATGTGGCCTTTGTTAACTAGTAGATAAAATACATTGATATTTACTTATGTGCTACTGAATATGTTTTTAATTTTCCAAAAATTAATATTAAAAGTTTAAATTATGTAAATTTATGTAATTATACTCTCATTCATTTTTTGTTTTTTTGGGTCACACCCTGTGATGCTCAGGCTTACTCCAGGCTATGTGCTCAAAATCACTCCTAACTTTGGGGAACCATATGGGATGCCAGGGATCAAACCTAGGTCTATCCTGGGTCAGCTACATGCAAGGCAAATGCTCTACTACTAAGCTATCGCTCCGGCCCCATATTCTTATTTTTATGTATGTATATAAGTGCATATGCATGTCATGTTACTTTCTATAATATCATAAAAATTTAAATTCCATAAGAATAAAGTGGTTAGGGTTCCTATTATGATTATGTTTCTTTGTTTAAACTCTATAAAAGTGATAGGAAAATATGTATATATAGAGAGAGATAGGCAAGGGATATATTATATTTACATCTACATATGTACTGATAGGCTGGCTATCAGAAGAAATAGACTGAAAATTATACTAGGAGATGATTAAATAACTTAAAGAGAGAACTGCTTTTGACCAAGAAATCCTATTTTACTTTTGAAGACTTTTAACAAGTGAATAAGATCTAACTAGACTTTCAAGTATAAAGTACTTGTTTTATAGTAATAACACCTAAAATCATACCATCTCAAAACCTAAATTAGTATTTGACTATAATAAAGTCAAATGGCAAATAACAGTACACAATCCATATAGGCAAACAATTTAATAGAATTTTTACCTTGCTATGCACTTCCTAGATTCGTGAACAAAAATATATTTGACCCTTAAAATCATTAAAATAAAAAAATCAAGGATAATACTAAAACAGATAGTGAAAGTACTAATTAGACAGTCAAAAAATCTAAAATTTATGGCTGGAGCGATAGCACAACGGTAGGACTATGCCTTGCACACGTCTGATCCAGGGAGGACCTTGGTTTGATACCCAACATCTAATATGGTCCCCCAAACCAGAAGAGATTTGTGAGCACATAGCCAGGAGTAACGCCTGTGTGTCACTGGGTTTGGTGCTTAGCAATGTAATTGTAATTACATTAAATGTAATATTTTAATAATACATATATAAATGTACATTGTAATTACTTACATTACTTCAATGGTTTTATTCCTACCTAAACATCATTGATTTTTCTCAACAAATCACACTAGTATCAGTCACATTGTCTTAGAAATTTCTGATGAATTAATTCAGACCCAATGGATGATTTCTATTAAGCTTAAACATTCTTATAAAAAAGCATTTTCCATTTAATCAAGAACAGTACAATTAATTGAAAGGTATGCAGTGCAGCTATATACTTCAAATGTTGAGTCACTTGGCTTAGTCTGCTTCTGTTAATGGGAGAATCTAGTGTCTGTGGATTGAACAACTGGACCTCAACTGTCAAGTTTTATAAATGAAAAAAAAGGAGAAACAAATTCTAATGAGATATCAGTGGAGCAGAATATTGGGATTGGAAATATAGGGTTTATAGATTCAGGCTAATCTCAGCAAACGGAGTAGAGAGGTTTAATAATGGGTGAAATAAGAAGATAGATTGAATATAATTGGAACTTTCCTCTCATTAGTTTTCTCCACTTTCCTTATCCTTCTAGCATTTATAAAATGTCTCTTTTTAATCTGGGACACATAATGTTAAATTGAATGTCAACAGAGAAAGTGTTAAGAAGTACATGTGTCAGCATGAAAATGTTCATAGCACCTCATGCCCTTGGCTATTTGTGGTTCTAAGTAAGTGCAGTTCTATTAGTGAATGACTTGCATAAGACTTGTGCTCTGAATCTTGTTCACTTTTCAGTTTTAAACTAGGAATTGTATTTGAAGTTAGTTTGCAAAATAAAAGTTTTATGCTACATTTTTTTCCTGGAGTTTAGCATTTTAGTTATTTTAGTTTTTTTTTTCATTGCAACTGAAAAAAGTGAAATAAATGTACTGTAGTTTTAAAATTACTATTTAAAAATATTATTTTCTAGAACTCCACAGATAAAATTTATGTCACCTGGAAATTTACTAGAAAAATATATTGTACAAATTTAACGATGAGTACATACAATGTACAATGTATGTTTTACAGAAAAGATTCAAAATCATCATGAGAACTAGATTATTGTCAAATTGTTTTTTGATAATTCTGTCAATTTTTATAAATTAATTACTTGATTGGGTAAATATAGCTGTTATAAAAAGATTAGTCATTAGAAGACTAAGCATATTCAAAGGAAACACTTGAAAGTAAGAAAATAGGAATAATCAGTCTGAAAAAAATAAGCACTTTTGTTACTATAAAAGGTATTATCAAATATTGAAATTGATGTGGGAAGGTAATTTTCTTAAATACCACATAACTTATGCAGTTTGAAAATATTCCTGTTAAACTGTTGCATAGCACAATTTTATATATTTTTTATTTCTTAACCCAATTGACCTCTGCAATTGCATGTGACAGTTCTTTACATTTTTTTCCTGGAATATTTTTAGTTACAGAAAATGTCGATGACTTTTCTTGATTTCTGGAAAAAAGTATGCAAAATTCGTAAGTTGTTATTAGAGATGATTAGAGGTGATATTATCTGGGTTTAAGTGCTTTGTAAATCCATAAATCATATCAATCAAGGTAATCATGTGTATAGTCCTCCATTGTTTCAGGATGCAAAGCACAAAGATTAAGTAAGATGTGTATCTTTGTTTTCTTGTGCTACAATTATTTCTTCTATTTTTGTATTTAACATTTGCCTCTTTTATGATTACTTTTCAAAGATATTTTTTCTCACCAAACTCATCACACTAGTATATATTGCAATGCTGATAAGATATCAAATTCGTTGACATCAGTATATAAATATGAAGCTTAAGAATGCTGATTAGCATTGCATTATTGTATTTTATATATAATTTTTAAAAATTAAAACACTAAAATTTCTTGGCATATACTTAGTCTGTATGATGACCCTCCAGCCCCACATAAGTAGAATTGTGTTCAAATGAAGAAATTGTGAACAACTAAATAGAAAAGCATTAATAATGAACAAGATAAATAATTGCAAACTGTAAAATTTATTTCTAAAATAAATAAACCTAGACTATTGGGGGAATTTAGACTAGTAGGCCCCTTACTATATGTGCTTTTTCCTGATTTTCATATATAACACATTATATTCTTATGCCACACTTTCTCAATGCATTGAATAAACGACACAACGAATAAGTCAGATGGTTAAAAATAAAGGTGTGATTATTTTAGATAAGAACCTCATAGTGTTATTTATAAAAATTGTGAGGATATACATAGGCTAACCTCTATTCATAAGTTAGATTACCTATATCTTACAGAAAAATAGACCTGTTTTATTATTTATTTTTTTTTTGGGTACCCCCAGGCAGCGCTCAGAAATCACTCCTGGCAGACTCAGGGGATCATATGGGAGGCCAAGATTCGAATAACCGTCCTTCTGCATGAAAGGCAAATGCCCTACCTCCATGCTATCTCTCTGGCCCCTGAAAAAATACACCTTTGAAAACACAAAACTCTTTAGATATGTATAATATTGGAAGGTTTTGGGACATTGAGGAGTAGAATTAAAAGCTCATCTAACCTTGAGCCTGTAAAACAATGATTAACTCCAGAAATTGTGAAATTGTGAGTTCTTGAAGGGAATGTTGATTTGGCAAACAGATGCCAAAGACCAAGACTGTGGTCAAGTCATCTGCTGTCTTTTTTTTTTAACTAGATTTCAGGGACAGTGAAGCTGTCCTAGAAATAAATGATGTTAGGAATTTTTATATGTCAAAGCTACTAACGACAATTTTTAGTAAATTAAATAATAATAAGTTGACTGAAAGTAACATGGAAGCATTCATCGAGACTATTACACACGTATGATGGTGAGAGAGAGAGGAAACAGTATTAACCATAACTATCAATCAACGTATCATAAGGGGGTACTATGAGAGGGATGTAAGTCTAGAGGTGGCATAGAGATATAGCTAGAGGGTTATCAGAACATTGGTTGCAATTATGTGCACTAACTTAGTAAATCAGCACCATAAGCTTAAATACTATCTTATTCTAATTACCTAAACCATAATAAAAAATTGCTCAGGATGCAGATTAAGTCACTGAAAATAAAAAATGAGAGGGTTGGCCAAGTTTAACTTAGGAAAGGCACTGTTTGCTTAAATAACAAGTATGATTAAAGAAAATTAAAAATATTTTCATTCAATTATGAAATGATAGGACAAAATAGAAGTGAAACAGTAAATAAGTAAAAAGGTATGTTGTTAAAGAAATTTGTCAGAACTTAATGAAAACTGAAGATTTAGAAAAATAAGATATCCAAATATTGCCTGTCATCTGAATTGTTAGGACAGAATTAACTATTTTTACTACATTTAACATTTGGATTCTTGGCAGTCACAGAATTTAGTACCTAAAGTATTGTAGGAATTTAGTAGAGATTTTTACAGCTTTGACCTTTCAATATTTCACATTTGAATTAGTTGGCAATTCCTTTTCTAGCCACAGGTTGCTGATAAAATAAAAAGAGAAAAGAACTACGTAACTAGTAATACATGATATTAAAACGCTGAAGAGGAAGTTTAAGGTTCCAAGAATCTGAGTGATAATACAAATATTGTACTGGAAAATTAGTGTAATGCTTTTACATATTGTCAGTAGCAAAACCTTGTTAAGAGTTTTGAAAAAATATTAAATATTGCTAAATAAATCAACATAAAAATGTGTTATAATTCCAATACCTAGTCTTAGAAGCAAAAATGCACACAGTTCTAAGGACTGATCATATTCTCTCTCTCTATAGGAGGCTCTATTCCTCTAGAGATAGTTCAAAACCAGGGCCAAAAATAACTTGAGGTGATAAAATCTAGAAGATATTTTATGAAATAAGTTTTATGTTAACTCTGATTTAATTGAACCAAGGGCTATAATTTTGGTTTCTACTGTCTCACACATAGAAAATAAAGGAACTTCTGCATTAATTATATCTCCCCTCAACAATATCCCTGCATCATTTTTTAAGACTGTGGAAGAATCTGAAATATTTATTCATTTATTTATCGACTTAGTTATTTATTTATAAATAATCTGAGCCATAACCAGAAGTGGTTGAGGTCTGAGATTCACTTCTGCTGATGTTCTGCTCAGCCTGACACCCTGGGTTCTGTGCCTTTTCCTTCAAAATGAAATGTTGGGTAAATGTTGGTGCTTAGAGGCTGTCAGGCCTCCAAGTTTGCTGCTCAGAACAAAGCAGGACCATTCCTGGTGGTGGGGGGTGGGACTGTGAGTTAAATATACATATTATGTATATGTTCTACCAGTGAATTCCCAGTGTCAAATATTTTACGTTTTCTAAATAAATATCTTTAGTTAATTTTTAGTTGGTGCCCTGCCTTTAAGGCTTTAACATATGCTATTTCAGCAATGTGTTTCAAAGTTTATATAAAAGAACAAAAATACAATAAATGTCAAAATGAGGTCTGCACTGAGGAACAATTTCCTGAAGAACTAATAATTTCTGAAGAAAAAGCAGGTTCCACGGATCAAAGTTGGGATTTTTTTTACCCTCTATATTAAGTCTCCAGTTCTATTTGCATATTTTATATATTAAAATATAGGACACTACTTATCAAACTCTTCTAGTTAGACATTCTTTCATGCATTCTCTTTCAGAGAAACAAAGTATATGATATGAGTACATTTGTAAAATATTTTTCAGAGTAACAAAAAATTACTATGATGACATATGTATGGTGAATTTCTGCATCAGTCACATGATTTTTGTCTTAAAAATCACAGTATTCTGGGGCCCGGGAGATAGCATGGAGGTAAGGCGTTTGCCTTTCATGCAAAAGGTTATCGGTTCGAATCCCGGACCCCCATATGGTCCCCCGTGCCTGCCAGGAGCAATTTCTGAGCATGGAGCCAGAAGTAACCCCTGAGCACTGCCGGGTGTGACCCAACCCCCCCCCAAAAAAGAAAAAGAAAATCGCACATAAAAAATCACAGTATTCTTTAATATCAATTGTAATTTATATGATAATGTAGTAATATATTGCAACATTTGTATAAGTATACAATATGTATATAAATAGAAAATCTCTAAATTCACAAATGTGAATGCAATTCAGTTTGCTTAAAATAATATTAAATCTATGCTAAAGAATGTTGATTTTATTATCTTGTTAACACAAATGTAAGATATGTGATATTTAAAAAATAATATGCAGTGGGTCATATATCATCAGTGATTATTCTCAATTGTATGATCACATTAGGTACTTATATAACTATGAAAATATGTTTTAAGAATTAAGTGGCTTATAGAGGAGAATCTGGGGAATAGAATAATATATGCTTCCTTATTTATTTATATATTTATTATTATAAACAACATTGTTGATATGGTCTACAGTGAGAATAATATTGACTTTTAGTGGGAACATTAACTAGTTCAAACTCTTTGGAAATAAATGTGCTAGCTTATCAAAATTTTAAGAATTGAGCTTCTGTACAACTGAACAATTCTAATTCTCAACATCTTCCCGAAGGCACAAAAACAGTTTAAAAAGTCATTGGTGTCCCTATGTTTATTGCAGCACTATTCGCTATAGTCCAGATCTGGAAATAATCTATGTGCCCAGCAACAGACCACTGGATAAAGACATTGTTACATATATGGTTATTCTTAATTTTAGGACAAGATCGGTCAGTTTTTTCAGGTACATGGATGGACACAAAAGATGCTTAGTGAAGTCATTCAAAAGGAGAGAGACAGACACAGAATGATAACTTTCATAAAAGAACCATAGTAAAGTAACAATAGCCAAAGCTAACAGTACTATAAAGCTGGTCTACAGAACTGAGTTTAAGTGTATGTGTATGAGGGATTGGAGAATGGTAAGGAACCTTTGGTACATTGGTGGAGAAGGTGAGTGTAGTAATTAAACAATGTACACTTGAAAGGATATTAAAAGTGGCCCAAAAACCAAAAAAAAAAAAGTGTTTATTTCATCTTCTTTCTTAAAGTGTATACATTAAGTGCTATTCAGAGACTTCCTCTTGACTCTGGGCTCTCGACTCACTCTGAGTGGTATTTAGGAGACTATGCAGTTTAAGGGATCAGACGTCTCTGGTAGGCCAGCAAGTGCTTAGCTTGTAGAGATATTTCTAAAACATGTGAATTCTATTTTTTTTTTTTTTGGTTTTTGGGTCACACCCAGTGACGCTCAGGGGTTACTCCTGGCTATGCGCTCAGAAGTCACTCCTGGCAGGCACGGGGGACCATATAGGAACCGGGGGAATCGAACCGTGGTCCGTCCTAGGCAAGGCAGCAGGCACCTTACCTCCTGCGCCACCTCCCGGCTCCCGTGAATTCTATTTTTAATAAAGAAATAAGGTCTATGTATTTGGGAAATTTTGTTTTCAGAATGAAGAAATTAGAACAGAAAAAATGTTAGAAAGGGAATATACCACAAATTAAAATTCTGTCATAATTTAACAAAATCAGGATATAATAAAGAAAAAGTAGAAGAGAAATAATACATTGCTATAAACAGTAATACACACACAAATATACACAATTGCATTAAGTATGATGCAAATATTTTATTGAAGGTAAATATAATATGGTTTGTCTTTTGACTCACTGAAACTAATGACTGTTAGAATAAATCACTTAGTGTGATCTTTTAGTGTTTTATATATTCATTAGTATAATTTTAATACCATGATTTTATTCTGATATAGCATATGTTCTGATATATGAGCATAACACATTTATTCTGAAATTCATACTAACATAAATGTTAACACATATATTTACTATGCATATATTAACATGTGTGTTAATATAAATTATACTTAACTATATATAAAGATGCACATGCTTAATATTGTCTCATTAAATTGGAATAAAGACTCTCAAAAGTAGAAGATAATTTTTGTCACCACTCACCATATATCTAAGGCAGCAGACACTACATGCAAATAAGAAAAAAATTAATTCAATTGTCTTGGGACTATATTGTTTATTTTATTAATATATAAATAATACATTCATGACAAAAACTTAATTATGATTGATTCATATATAAATTATTTGTAGCATTTCTTTTGTTTACAAATCTTCAAACTTTACTGTTGAAAACTGGGGAACTCTGTTGGTGTATTCTCTTTGGAAATTTGGAAATCAAATGGTGTATGGAATTTGGAAATCTAATGGTGTATGCTCTTCATCATATACCAGATTGATAACTGCAACAACAACCTGCGAAAAGCCCACACTTGATTCAACTAAATAGATATTCCACCTTATAAAAGCTATAGAAAGTTGTATGAAAAGTTCTAACAGCCACTGAAGAAACATGGATTCAATGTGGAATGTCAGACTTCACAAATTAACTCAGCACTCTATATCCCTGACTGACTCCCTCTTTTCAGAAGTTTCAAGGATTTCTTAAAGAAAAAAAAAGTAACATGTTTTTCCTTCCCTTTAAAATAATTAGGTCACTGTGAGGTAAAATGCAATTTTGAAATTACTTTTCAAGGGAAAAGTAAAATTCCAGGATGCCTCATTCAGTTGCTATTTAAATGAATACTTGAGCTAAAAATCAATGACTTTTTCTACATTTTCAGAGTTAGGAAAGATCTTATAATTAAATATTACTACTATTTTTATAAAAAGTAAAATAATTTTAGATTACTTAGCAGATTTTAAATCTCCAACATCAAGACTCCAGCAGTCAGTATTACTCAGACTTCTTTTATGATCAAATAAATAATTTTGAACAGTTCCTGTATTTGCTCTTTGTAAAAATAAGATTATTTTTAATTACAAAATATTATTTTATATGATTTCGTAAAATACTATTTTTATGATTCCTCTGGCAGGACACTTCATATGCATATTAAGAAATAAAAAATAAACTAAAATTAATACTAGATTTTAAAATATCAATAAAAATAGATAATATAAATTTTAGAAATTCGAGTGAAATTCTGCTTTCCTCAATATAAATATAAATTTCAAGACAGTTGTATTAAAATAATTTCACATCTTAACAGACTATGTTCAATTTATATACTTCAAATGCAGAATATAAAAAGGTTTACACGTAGAATACAGTTCCTTAAGATCTAAGTTAATTATAAAATTTTGAGATTCTATTTTTATTTCTTTTAATATAATACTATATATATTATTCAGTGCCTGCAGTGTTTAAGAGATAAAAAATGGAGAGGTTATAAAGCAGGGGAGATTTATGCTAGAAGATTCTGAGTTGTCACGATTAAAATTTTTTCACCCATTATGTGAATTCTATTGATCATTGCAGGAAGCAGAAAAGTGTGCTGTTCATTGATTTTCTTTGGTCACTGAATGCATTAGGCTTGACACATTTGATGGGTAGCAAAATTTCAAAGGAAGCTCAGTTAAGCTAATCTTAGTTCAGAGGAATATTCACAATGGAATAAAGAACCTTGTAATTGCAAGAGCAAATAGAAGAGTCAGAGGACTATATTATGAGACATATCAGCATAAAAATTAGACATGTGCTTTCCCAGTAGACTACAGAAAAACACATCAGGGCTCTGATGCTATTATTTTCTTCTTTTTTTTTTTTCCTCACAAATGCAGTGCTAACTGGATAAATTGGGTTTTAGCTTTTCACTCTTCAGTCAAGAACGTAAATGCTAAGCAATTAGTCTTCCTAATTTTGTAGCTAAATGGAAGTATCAGAATTTTATCAGGTTATAAAAATACAAATAAAGACATTAGACAATTGCATCCCACAACTGAAATAGTTCACTTTGCCATTGCCTGTAATTCATTGTCTGTGTTTTTATTGAATTGAATTCTGCTTCTTATAATACTGATCATTTGAAACTTACATATATCTAGTAGTTGTATCATAGATCACTAAAGTAAATCCCATGGTACAATGCAAATAATAAAGGTTGCTCTGTCCTGGAAATTGTCTTATATTCAAAGTGAAGCTAGAATATATGATCTAAATCCTCTTAGTGACTGTGATGACTCATTAATACAAAGTCAGCGTGATAATATATTTCTCAGTGCAACACATTGCTGTCATAATATTATGTATATTTTTCCAGTACATTAAGTTTGAGGGCATGGTGTATGTTTTATATGATCGTTAATTAAATTACCATAAACAAATAGTCCTTTATAGCCATAGTTTAATAATGAATGTTTGTCAATAACCTTTCTTGCTTGGCTAGTCTATTTGGCTAGTCTATATACTGGCATATAATCTAAATTCATAAGGATAAATAAAGATTATAAAAATATCTCTAGACTTAATATCATATCATATCTCTATACTTAACAGTAGCCAAACTGCAAATTCCTTGTGTACTGGGTATTGAAGTATGTCTTTAAATTCTTTTGTAATTGTTTTCTTTGATAATTCACACATTATGTGAATTATCAATTTTGAGTGGTAGACTCAGATTGTTACAACTATGATGCTTTTTATATACCATAAGTTCTTTTTAAAAAAAATCAATACAACAATGCTATTTTATATATTTCATTTAAAACTTCATGCAGGACTTGTGGCACTTGGCATCTATAAAAGAAAAAATCTAGTTCCTAGCAAGAAATGATTGAAAATGAAGCTGAACAATTTTATTAGTATTAGGATTTAAATATAAAACTGCACAGTGTTAGTTTAATGTTTATTATTTTTCACTGATCATCTTTTGTTTTTATGAAACTCCAAGAAAGAGGCCAGATAGAGTGTAAGGATATTTAGGAACCTGTGCAGCCTGTCAGGGGCTCAAGTTCATTCCCTAGCATTGTACTTGGGCCTCCAATCACCACCAGGAGTGATACCAGACACCAATTAGATTGAACCATAATCATATCTGGGTGTGTTTTCAAAACCTCACAAAAGAGGACAAATAAAAAGAACTCTAGAAGCAATTTAAGAACGATTGGTTTTTCCTAGAACAGTTGCTACCATGTGTTTTTACTTTAGTAATCTTTTATTCTGATTTTTTTTGGAAATAATTTCTTTCGCTAAATGGCTTGTTGTTTTGAAGAAAATTTTAAAATTTATTTCTTTGAGGTAGAAAGACTAGATCACAACTGTCTGTGCACAGAGTTCTGTTTCATTTTTTCTGTGCTCAGAGGACCATATTCAAACCTGGGCCGAGCAAGGAAAGCAAATACCTTAATTGCTTTACTTCTCTTTCCATCTTTCAAAAGTTATTATTAGTCAGGAGTAGAGACATATTAGAATTTTGATGGTTGACTTGGTATGGAAACATTGTATTCTCACAATATATAAACATCTATGCTGTCATGTAAAAATAAAGAAATATTCATGACTCATATTTGCTCTATATTTGGTATGCTTACATATATTTATATATTATATATTGTTTGTGTAAATTTTTTCTTTAATTTTTGAAAAAAGTTAAGATATTTATATGTGTTAATAATTCTACAGGATATTTTAAAAATTGCATAATGGCATTGATCTTGATTGAATGCTTTTAATTTAACTGTATTTTATTACGTATGGTTGCTTCTACTTTGTATTAGGAGTTTTTTTTTTTTTTTGGTTTTTGGGTCACACCTGGTGACGCTCAGGGGTTACTCATGGCTATACGCTCAGAAGTCGCTCCTGGCTTGGAGGGACATATGAGAAACCAGGGGGTTGAACCGTGGTCTGTCCTAGGCTAGCGCAGGCAAGGCCGGCACCTTACCTCCAGCGCCACTGCCAGGCTCCCAGGAGACTTTTTCAAGAAAGAAAATTTTCTTTGGACCTGAGCAGTAGCACAGCGGTAGAGCATTTACCTTGACAAGATCGACCTGGGATGGACTCAGGTTAGATCCCAAATATCCCATATGGTCCCCAAGGCAAGCCAGGAACACTCAGTGCTGAGCCAGAAGTAACTCCTGAACATCACCAGCTTTGGCTCAAAATCTCCCGCCCCCAAATAAAATAGAATAGAATTTCCATCTATTTACTTTCTAGCTAAATTCAATCTTTACCATACAACATATTACAAAACTAATAATGTAAGCAGAATCAAGAAATGAGTAAAAATTTAATTCATGTAAGCTATTTATATTAAAATTTTTTTTTTTTTTTTGGTTTTTGGGTCACACCCGGCAGTGCTACAAATAGATTTCTTGATGTCAATATGGGTGTGATTCTTCTTAAAAGAGGTAAAATTTCACTATCCTTGATGATTTTCTTTATAATGAATTTCAGTTATAAATAAATGCATTATAGTACAAAATATTTCTATATTCTTTACCTGTAATTTTAATAAATTTTTAAAAAGTTTTTTTTTTTTTTTTTTTTTGGTTTTTGGGCCATACCCAGTGACGCTCAGGGGTTACTCCTGGCTATGCGCTCAGAGGTCGCTCCGGGCAGGCACGGGGGACCATATGGGAACCGGGGGATCGAACCATGGTCCGTCCAAGGCTAGCACGGTAAGGCAGGCACCTTACCTGCAGCGCCACCGCCCGGCCCAATTTTTAAAAAGTTTTTATACCTTTTTACCACCGAATCTCATAGTCTTACAAGATCAATAGAGGATTTCATTTTTTCACTTTGCTTTTGTGGGGCACATCCAGCAGTGCTCAGAGCTCACTCTTGGCTCTGTGCATTGAGATAACTTATGCTGGGGTTTGAGAGAACCATATGTGGTGCTAAGGAACAAACTTGGTTGTGCTTGCAAAGCAAGAGCCATGCATTTTCTACTATCTCACTTTTCCCCTGGGCTTAAGTAAAAGAACTGTGTTACTTAAGATATAAGTGCAGTCTCATATTAAACAGCACAGTTTGAAAACCTGAGAAAACTCTTTTTAATAAACACAAAATTAGGTATGATGACAAGAATTTCAGCTATGTTGTCTAACAAAATAGGTATTAATTATTTACTCTGCCCTCTTCATTTTTTGATGGTGAGAAAACTGGATTAATAATCATTCTCACACTTGCTTAACTGAAATTTGCTGAGTTACAGGCAATATAGAGATTTCAGGAAACCAAGAGTAATTAGTAATTTTCCTTGGGATTGCACACATTTGCTTGTAGGCAGATACAGGAATAGCTCTAAAAGCTATTGAGCTATATGGGCCTGAGCTGTGGCGCAGTGGTAGTGAATTTGCCTTGCATGTAGTTGACCTAAGACCTACTGAGATTTGATCCCACAGCATCCCATATGGCCCCCCAAGCCAGGAGCAATGTCTGAGCACATAGCCAGGAGTAACTCCTGAGTGGCACAATCCCCCCAAAAAGATATTGAGCTATTTACTTTTTTAAAGTTCAAATTTATCTGAAGAACTTTGATTTTAAATATTTTTCAACAATATACTTAGTATCTGTGCATGTTCAAATTTTGGAATTCTCTACGAAATATGCTTTTGGTTAGAAAGTGCCAAACCTACTGCATAATATATGAGCAGCTAAAATGTATTCAAAAGACTTTGTGTAGGCAACACCATTTAGTCACACTATCAAATGTTTATATTTGATTATATATTAGTAAAAAACTAGATGATTTCTAAAGTACATATCATCAGTTCTTATGTGTTACATAAACCTCATTGCTTTTGGAGTATTTCTACATAGCATAGTGATAAAAAGTCATTCAAATTTTGCAAATTATTATAAATTCACTATTAAGAACCTCGGGGAAAATATGTCAAGATATTTAATAATTAGTATATATGCTTTTAATATGCACTTACCTCCTCAAAGGTCTGTAATACAAAGTATAAAATAATGAAACATATATTATATATTGTACATACAATGTATTTCTTGTATCAATGAGTCTGTGATGCCATTGATAGAAATGTTAAATGTTAATAAATAAGATTTTTCTAAGTCTATATCTGACATGATAGATTCTTGATACCTAAAATAAAACAAAACGTTTAATTCTATTTTATGAGCAAGTTTCTAATGCATATCTTAGAGTTCACGCAAAATACAAACTGAAATTTCTATTTTACTTTTTGAGTTTCTTTATCTATTCTCTCATATTTCTAAAATATATATAATGTGCCTAATCTCTATAATTATTTCTTATTACCTCTTAGAAATTATTTAAGAGTTTGTGGATGAAAGAAAGGTGTTTAGTATAGACAGAAAACCTCAAGTATAGAGTCAACATATTTTTTATGAACCATAAAAACAAAACTTGTGAAAGATTTTGTTGTCAATTTTTATGTTTGGTAAATGTCTTTATTGTCTGAATAATGAGTATGAATTTTAAAAATTCATTATTTGGTGATAAAAAAAAAGCCATAGATTTTCAAGAATGGTTGAACATATGGTAGAAAAAGATATGCAGCAAAGGATGTGAACAAGACAGGTAATTATTTCAAAATTCAGAACTAACTTAATGAGAAAATTTCAAGTCATTGGATCATGACATAGTATGAAGTAGGTTTTAAGTAATAAAAATCTAAGTCTTAGGGCTGGAGTGCTAGCACATACAACTCTTGGATTATACATGTCTGACTCACATTCAATCCTAGTATCCCATATGGTCCCTGAGATTGGAAGAGGAATTCTTGAGTATAGAACCAGGATTTTCCCTGAGTATTTCCAGGTGGGCCCCCCTACAAAAACATCTAAGCATAAACTGAAAATAAATGGTATTTCCTCTAAAATAAAGGCAAAATTCTTGCATATAAGAGATAGTTTTGACTAGCTGCTTTCACATCTCCTCTAGTATAAATTCCATTTTTTTTACAGTCAGGATATGTAGTCTATTTCAGTAGAGGTATAGTAAAGTATAGTAAGTTATAGTAAAGACAATTATTTGCCTCTGATGTACTTTACATATTCCTTACATACTGATTCAAAAGAGAAGATGCATGTTACAATTTGATATCATCATCACTGAGACAAAATTGATTTAAATGTCACACACAATTTAAACTATTAAAAATAGAGCAAATGAAGCCAGAGATATAGTACAGAAGTGGGGTATTTGCCTTGCATGCGCTTGCATGCATCGCCAGGGGCGATTTCTGAGTGCAGTGCAAGGAGTAACCCCTGAGCACCTCTGGGTGTAACCCAAAACCAACCAATCATTTAAATAAAAATTTTTTTAGGGGCCCGGGAGATAGCATGGAGGTAAAGCATTTGCCTTTCATGCAAAAGGTCATCTGTTCGAATCCCGGTGCCCCATATGGTCCCTCGTGCCTGCCAAGAGCAATTTCTGAGCATGGAGCCAGTAGTAACCCCTGAGCACTGCCGGGTGTGACCCAAACCAAAAAAAAAAAATTTTTTTTAAATTAGAGCAAATGATTTTGGGGTTAAAAGAACCTTCGGGATTGATCTTTGCTGTTGTCCTCATAGTAATCACAATGGGGTTAAAACAAATAAACTGTTCATGGCATAAAGGAGACTGATATTTTACTCTCTCTGACTGATTCCAAATACCTTTATTATTTCAATTCTCTTCAAATCAGTTTCATTTCACATTTGTCACGTTTAAAATTTTATATAATTTTAATAACTGCCTTTAGAAGAAAAATAGCATAGTGGAAAGAATGTATGAACTCTTACTGGACTTGAATATGATTTTACCATTTCAAATATGATAGGTAATGTGCTAAATAAATAAAATAAGACTATAAATTATATTCTGTTCTTCTGGTAATGAAAAACATGTTTCTATACTGTTTAAGATCCTCAGAATGTTAAATTATATTTCTAAGTGTAAAAGTTGAAATTAATAAACTTTCCAGAGAAGTTTTCAAAACGTCCATGTTCCCTCTCCTCCAATATTTATATTGTGTGTCTATTGATAACTCTTTAAACTTGATCCATACAGTCACCACTTGATGTAGGAAAAAAATATATAATCTTTACTACTATACTCATAAAATTATTGTGCTCTGAACTCAAACTCTATAATGTATTAATTTTCTGTCTTTCTAAAGCCAAATGCTGAGTGCCTGCAAGTTCAAAAGTTCAGCAACCAACTATACACTGAAATGCAATGTCCTCTCTATTTAAATTTGATGCTTTAAGAAGAATTGAGAAATTTTCTAGACAGTGACATATTCAATAGACACTAATATTGATTTGGGTAAAGCGTCTTAAAGATTAATTTAATACATGATGGAATTTTTGTTTATGTTTGTTCTATTCAACAATGTTGATTACTAAGATGCCATAGATTAAAAAAAGTTGCAATTTTTAAATTCTTTCTTAAAGAATCACCTAGCAGTGGTGATTGGGGATTCGTATGGGATGCCATGGATTGAATCCAGATCAACTACTTGCCATGTAAGCAAGCGCCTTGCAGGCTATACTGTTTCTCTGACCATAGAAATCCTTATAATCTTTGCTCTCACTTCTTGCTTCATTTAATTCTCTAACTATCTAAGAAGATCTAGACACTTAGGAAAATACTGTGCAATATCTTATTTTGAAACCTCGATTTCCAATTAACTATTTTTTCACAGATAAAAGTCAAAGAAGAAAGAGCTCATTAGTGAATGTCATACACTGCATCATAATCTATAAGAGAGAAAACTTTTATTACTTTCTTTAAATAACTAACCACAAATGTATCCAAAGGAAAAACTAAATGAAAGTAAATCACTTATTTGAGCATAATTAAACTACATTAATACATAATAATTAGAGTTTATAATGTGATTAAATAAATATTATTTTAATTAAATTTTGTACCACTTTGATTAATACTATATTATTCATTTAGTTGGGAAAAAAGGGGAATATATTTCTATAATAATAAATCAATTTATTTAAGTAAATATCTAAGTCACATATTTATAGACTGTTGCAAGAGTAGAATGCATATGTTATGTTAAGCCAGTTTTCATACAAAATAAAAGTATTGTTGTTAAAGCTAAAATAATTACTTTTCTGTAAATAGTTAAAATTTTACTAAAATGCATGATACAATTTTTTCAAACTTACCCTCACAATTCATAATTTTATCACCTCTTGTATGGTTATTTTTAACCTAAGTATATATTATTTTCATTCATGCTAAATAAAAATTTTATCATCAATCATAGTGAAGAAAAGCGGAAGAGATGGTGAGCACTTTCTCTTTGTACAAAGGCATCTGATATTGTGACGCTTTTTAAATTAAATTATAATAAACTATAGTTACTTTTTTGTTTTATTTTTGTTTTGGGGCCACACCTGGTGGTACTCAGGGGTTACTCCTGGCTCTCTGCCCAGAAGTAGTTCCTGATAGGCATGGGGGATCATATGGGACACCGGGATTCGAACCAACAACCTTGGGTCATGGATTGGCTGCTTGCAAGGCAAAAAATACGTAGCACCACTGTGCTATCTCTCCGGCCCCACTTTTCATTATTTTTTTAGTCACACAAAATTTAAACACCAGTCTCTTCACCTGTCTCTACTTCCCTACACCAGTACCCCATTTCCTACCCTTTTCAGTGGTAGTCACTTTTATTTTTTGCTTTCCTTATTTTTTTCTCTTTAGAAATATAAAAATATAAAATATATAAATTTTTTTTCTAAAAGAATATTAAGAAAATCACTTTACCTCCATTCAGCAACTAGTCCTTGTGCACTTCCTAGACTTGTCCAGTCCCAGATGGTTCACTTCCCTCTACCATTGTTTTGATGGTTACTTTACTGATTCATCCTACATTATCCCATCAGTTTTTTTTCCATCATTTAAATACATGATGATATTCTTCACATGTAGGTAAAGCTTTACTCCTTTCAATAATTGTATCATTCTATAATTGTAAGGTAGCTGATTATTCAAAATTTGACATTGAAGAAGTATCAAAGTAAAAATAAAAAAAACATTACTTTTCAAGAATATTTTAATTTTTAAAACATTTTAAAATAAAGTATTAGGGAGAGATAGCACAGCGGTAAGGCATTTGCCTTGCATGCAGAAGGTTGCTGGTTCAAATTCCAGCATCCCATATGGTCCCCTGAGGCTGCTGGGGGTGATTTCTGAGCATAGAGCTAGGACTCACTCCTGAGCATTGCCGGGTGTGACCCAAAAACCAAAATAAATAAATAAATAAAATAAAAAATAAAGTATTAATTGTATCACCATGCACATAGTATTCATATTGAGTTTCCATACAATACCCGGAACCTTTCATCAATGCACATTTACACATCATCAATAGCCTCAGTTTTTCTCCCAGCTTTTCCTTGTTCTCTTCCTGCCTGTCTCTATGGAAGATATTTTTTTCTCTCTCTGTTTCCTCTCTTTTTCAATCTCTGTCTCCAAGTCATTCCTCCTTTCTTCAAGATACTGGTTTATAATATTGTTACTGAAGGGCTATCACTTTGCCTCCTGTTAGCACACAGTTTAAGAAAACTTATTAAGTTGGTGTTTTTCACCAACTTTCAAAGTCTGAGAATTTTGTGAACCACTTAATTTATGTTCTCCAAACTATTTACTTTATTCAGTAAGGGTGTGGCCACTTGTTTTGCTACACTTATAATTTTCCCAGAATAAAACTGCCTTATATAAAAAGAAACTATTAGTTTCACCTTCATTTGTTGGGATTATATATTTTATGGCTGACTTGAATAATGTAATGCATTTTTTGAGAAAATTTTATTATTAGGCTAGTGAATTTAATGATTTAGTTATTTTATTATATGATAATGTCAAAATACAGACACAAGAGTGTCTTAGCCATAAACTCATAAAGAAGCATTATTGTCTGAAAATAAAGTTTTTCAGTTTGAAAGATTCTTGCAGCCTCTATTATAGGAGTAATCACTCTGATTATTGATTTCAATGATAATTCCTTGCAGGAATGCCAGGCACTGTCTGCAACTATAATCTCAGAATGAAAAACTTTGTAGTCATTTGTTTAATGATCATTTCTGACGTTTGGTAGATCATATGCTTAACATTTATTTTATTGTACTTGAAATTCTCTCATAAAGTCTCCCATTGAGGAAAATTTGAGCAACAATAAAATAAATACATGATGAGACTCTCTCCACAGAGAGTTTTGATTTTAATGATGTCAAATTTGAAGCATTTTAAAATGTTAAGTATGTAGGACGATTTGCAGCCTAGAGGATTGCATAGACAGTATAAGATGCTGGAAGATACACTTTGAATATAGGATCTCTGGATCCTATCCTTGGCAAAACATGGTTTCTTTATAGTTGGGTGATTTGCTAATAGGCACTTCCAGGAGAAGTTCCCAAGCATTGCTGGGTGTGATTTCGCCCCACCTTCCAAATTTTTTGACAAAAATTTATTACAGTTTTAAAAAATCTATGCAAACTTTCAAAATTACGTCTGGAGATATTGTAGAAAATGTAAGTTTATTGCCTTGTATGTGTTTACTTAATTCAGATACTAGAACAACACATATCCCCTATGCACTGCCAGAGACAATCTTTAGTCAAAACCTGAACACCATTAGAAGTTTTCCAAACCCACCCAAGCACAATAAAGTGTGACTAGCTAATTATTTTTATTTTAATGCGCGTTTTAATATTCACAGCAATATGTTTTCAGAGTAAGAAAAACATCTGAGTTCCCAAATAATTTTTCTGGTAAAATAACAAGGTTCTTTATTCTTCTTTTTTTTACCATTTGGTTGTTTTATTTTTACGTTTTTAATATTTTATTTAATTTAAAATAATTTTTACGAAGTGTTTTGGGTTTTTTATTTTTATTTTTGTTTGTTTTGGGGCCACACCTGGTGATGCTCTATGGTTTACTTTTAGCTATGCTCTCAGAAATCGCTTCTGGCCTAGGGTATCATATTAGAGACTGGTGACAAAACCAAAGTCTACCCTGGGTCAGCTGCGTGCAAGGCAAACGCCCTATCACTGCGCTATCACTCCAGCCAAGAGTGGTCTGGCGAACTTTGAAATTAGCCTTGATATCTCACAAGGGAAAGAAACATCTATATATAAGTTAAGTAGCAGTTAAATAAACACACTTTGATATAAAGCTTGTCTTAGCAAATGGATTAGATACCTTACAGAACAACAACTAGATTTTATAAAACGCCCACAGATTTAACAGCTAATATGAACAGCATATTAACATGTTAAGGTGTTTAGCATTAGAATTTCTATATGGAAAGGGTAGGCAGGAAATATTCCAAGGAAATGGGAACTGCTAAGAGTCTCAACAGAACAGATTCAACGATTAAAGCACTTGTCACATATTCTCTATTGCATGCATCAGTAATCCCAAATATTGTTTAATAAAGTATAATTGAAACTTTATAACAATTTATTTTCACTGCTATCTTGACTTTTCCTTTTATTACTATTTTGACATTTCTTATACTTTTTATAATGGTATTACAGCAGAACAGGTAACTTTAGAATTGGAATATGAAAATAAAAGGTCAACAGCTGAATCTTGTCTGTTATAGATTTTTTTATTTAACTGTTCTTTATTTAACAGCTGTTGTAGGTATGTTAGCAGGTTAGAACAGACCCAGAGATAGAAACTTTGTTGTGTCAGACAGAAGAAAAAAATTTAGTTCTCTTCTCCATCTCTCCACTCTGCCCCTCTGCTCTCCCACTGTTTAAACCACTTGGTAGTACCATCTGGCTGTCCATTTTAGCTGGTTACAAGCTGTATATTATTGTTCTACACTCTTGTCATCTCATCATCTCAGTTGTTGCTGATATGATTGTATGTCTGCACTATCTGTTGAGTTGAATCATTTTCTTTTCACCATCTGCCAGATTCTGTCCACCACCTGCCAAGCCTAAGTCGAATATAGTAAACTATGTTTATATTTATTTCTTATTCCTTTCCATAGATATGTTTTTTGCCAATTGACAGGATACACTCCATTTAAGCAGATCTTAAAATAATTGATTGGATCATTTTTATTATCATCCCCCGTTTTATTATCCTATTACAATACCACTGTCTAGAGTTACATCTATAGCATAATTTTAAAATTTGCTTTAAAAATGTCTAAAATTCTAATGGGAGGATACAAAAGCTTTCTGAATATATTTGTCTTTCCAATTGCCATGAAGAAATCATGACCCTCTTAAAAGTAACTATCTTTAAATGAGAAAATCAAAAGATTTCTCCACTTATACTTGAGGTTATTAGCACACCTCAGTATCACTTATCACCACTACTAGCATTATTGCCTATTTTTCAAAATGCTATTCTAGGAAAAAAAACTAATTCATAATAAAATCATTATATTGGAAGAGACAAAATATGTGAATTGACATTAAAACTGAAAATCACCATATATTTCAAAAGGAATCAGTTATGGGAAAGTGCATAGAAATTAAGAGAAAATTCATGATAGGAGTGGCAGTTATATACACATGAAACCATCATAAACAGCACTGTAAGTTATAGTACCTCAAGCAATAGAGACAATAATTTAAACAATGTATTAAAACAACACACACCTTAATTTAAGATAGTCAGAAACTACCAGACAATTTAGCAATTCTTTTTTGAAAACCTAAACAAAAAAGTTACAGGAAAAACAGTTATTTAAGAAAATCTAAAAAAGGGACCCGGGAGATAGCATGAAGGTAAGGCGTTTGCCTTTCTTTTTTTGGTTTTTGGGTCACACCCGGCAGCGCTCAGGGGTTACTCCTGGCTCCATGCTCAGAAATTGCTCCTGGCAGGCACGGGGGACCATATGGGGCACCGGGATTCGAACCGATGACCTTTTGCATGTCAGTTTACCTTTCATGCAAAAGGTCATCGGTTCGAATCCCGGTGCCCCATATGGTCCCCCGTGCCTGCCAGGAGCAATTTCTGATCATGGAGCCAGGAGTAACCCCTGAGCGCTGCCGGGTGTGACCCCCCAAAAAAAACAAAACAACAACAACAACAACAAAAAGAATATCTAAAAAAGAACGATACATAAAACTTTGTTGTATAATTTTTTATTGAGAACAAAGCAATGACAAAGTAGATAGGATGCTTGCCTTACACGTGGACACCCCAGTTGTCCCTCTACACTCAGATTCCCTGAAGCAACTGAGCACTGGTAATAATTCCCAAATGCAGAGCCAGGTGTAACCAGTGATATGGCCCCAAAACAAACAAACAAAAAAGGTAAAAGAAATAAAATAAAATAATCTGAAGCCAGAGAGATACTACTGTGGGCAGGGAGGTTGCCTTGCACATGGTTGAACAGGGTTCTATTTCCAGCATCCCATATGGTCCCTCTTGCTTGCCACGCTGAATTTCTGAGCATAGAGCTGACAGCCACCAGGTATGCTCCCCCACAACACAAAAGAATGAAAACAATCTTAATCTTGGTTTTAAGATAAATGAATTAAAATTTATTTCTGCTGGTGTCTAAGATCTGTGATTTCTTCTATGTAGATTCTCAGAAAATCCTAACCTGTTACATTTATCCTTTTAAGGTTACCAAATCACAACAAAACCCACTGAAATTACTATCCCACATGTATATAAACTAATAAAGTGTTGCTGTTCTATTAAATTTTTCAAAATATATTTTCTTATGTTCTCATAAAAGTTATCTATTACAATCTATAAATTGATGTTCTAGTATAAAATCAAGGAATGCCTTTCATAGGGTGAGCTTTTTCTCTCACTCCTTTTTATTACCAGATGCAGGTATACAAGGAAATAATATGTGAAGTGAATTTAACACTGTAAAAATTAAACTATAAATATATAAAAATAAGTTATAAATAAAATATTAGTTCTTTTTTTCATTTTTTTGGCTTTTTTTTTACCACAGAGCCACATATCTTTTTTTTATGTGAAACTCATTTAGTTGTGTTCTTATTATAAAAGAACCAAATAGGGGCCAGAGAGATAGCATAACGGTAGGGCATTTTCCTTGCAAGCAGCCAATCTAGGATGGATGGTGTTTTGAATCCTGGCATCCCATATGGTCCCCCATGCCTGCTAGGGGCAATTTCTGAGCACAGAGTCAGGAGTGACCCTGAGCACCACTGGATGTGACCCAAAAACCAAAAGAAAAGAAAAGAACCAAATAAAATATTTTGAACTGATCAGGAAGTAAATCCTATTTATACCATTTTAAAACAATCTGTTTTCCCTTACTACATATATTATGCCTTCATGCCCTGCTGTGTAAATTCCCTAATCCATTTTATTTCATGCATCTTTAAGATAATGATGATCCTCCAAATGTATTTTTCTTAAAAGCACTTATCATAGCTGGTATGTAGATTTCCTTGCATATGGCTGACCTGGATTCAATTTCCTGAATCCCATATGGTCCCCCAAGCCCAGCCAGAAGAAATTCTTGAGATCAGAGCAGATAGTAATACCTGAGAGTCATCTACTGTGTCTGTTCACTTCCCAAAAAAGGCTAAAATTAGACTTGATAAGTGCTTAAATGAAAATTAAAATATTGGTACATGAGAACTTCAGGTACAGCTATATGTAATGTTTGCAATTGTGTGCTAAAAATGTATGGCAAAACTTTTTTAAAAATACAGTGACCATTTTTAAACTCTGTATACTGTTAAAAGAGCCATGAGGATGATCCAAACCATAATTGGTTTGGATAAAGCTGAGTCTAAGATTCAATTAACATAATAATTTATTTATTCAATAATTTTAGCATAGGAATTTCTGGGTCTGCTATTATGAATGTTAAAGTCATTATGTTTCCATATTTTCAAATGTAGGATCCAAAATTCAATTTCACATAACAAGACTGAAAATAGAGCTGCACAGACACAACACACACACACTCACACACACACACACACACACACACACACACACACACACCAAAACAAAAAACAATACACACTCCATCAGGAGATTGAATCAACAAAAAAACCCTTTGAAATACCTATCATTAAAATATTTAATTAAGGGCCAGAGGGATAGCATGGAGGTACGGCATTTGAATTGTATGCAGAATGACGATGGTTCAAATCCCAGAATCCCATATGGTCCCCTGAGCTGCCAGGAGAAACTCCTGAGTCCTGCCAGGTGTGACCCCCCCCCAAATAAAACCAAAATATTTTAATTAAATAGAGCAAAGGAAGTTTTAAGAACTAAACTAACGCTTGATTATAATAAATATGTAGCTCATCTCAAAAATGAACATGCATGTCTGAATATCATAGATTATTAGCTTGCAAAATTTGTTAGTAGAATAATGTTCCACCCTATTATTCCTTCCCTGGACATAAAAGGTCATGTTAACTTACTATCTTATCAAGTTATACAGTTATCTAATAATTCAGAAATGCTTATGTTAGACATATAAATAAGCATTACACGTTAATGCATCATTTCCTGTAAATTTTCTTTTCTTTCTTTTTTTTTTTGTTTTTTTTTGGGTCACACCCGGCAGAGCACAGGGGTTACTCCTGGCTCCATGCTCAGAAATTGCTCCTGGCAAGCACGGGGGACCATATGGGGCACCGGAATTCGAACCGATGACCTTTTGCATGAAAGGCAAATGCCTTACCTCCATGCTATCTCCCGGGCCCCTCTTTTTTTCTTTATTTGAAGGAAAGGAGAGGAGAGGAGAGGAGGGGACAGGAGGAAGGGGTGGGGCAAGGGTAGGGAGGTCAAAGAAGGGAAGGGGGAGAGAGGGCTGGGTGAAAGTCCGGAGGGGGAGTCATTTCCTGTAACTTTTAAAAATACAGATTGTTAGTTCTTTCTATCCAGTTATATGTGAGCTTTTCTTACAATACTTTTTGAGTAAGCTACTAATCTAGTGACTCTTTTTGAAAACAAAGGGATGTCTCTGACACATTCCATAGTTGAAATGTTTTATCTCTATCTTCACAGTAGTTGACAGTTAAATATTAGTGCTCATTCATTGTAACTGAATAATTAACTATAATCTAATATATTTAAGTATTCCCCCTTCAGAATACACTGACTGATGTGCTTACACATAATATTCTAATTATAAGATGTCCATGGAGATTTCTATAATCTGAAGAATAAATAAAGGTATGCATAATAAGTCTTGAATACATATTTTAAAATATATAGTTTAAAAAATTGGCCATAGAAAGATTGAGGATGTAGGTCATTTGTCTTGTATACAGCTAACCTGGTTTGGCATCCTGCCAAAGTCCAGCCAGAAGTGTTCTTTGAGTTCACAGAAAGGAATAACTAACCCTAAGAAGTACTGAATATGGCCCAGAATCCAAACAAACAAAACAGCAAAGACTATTAAATGTTTTTTCACTAAGATTCATAACACAAATGGCTAGAAGGATAATACAGAGGAAAAGACTTTTGATTGGATTGAGGTGGGTTGTGTTCTGGGCATGGCATATGGTTCCAGTGTACACTCAGGGCATGATCCCTGAGCACAAAGCCAGAAGTAACCCTTGAGAATTACTGGGTGAGACTCTCAAATTTTAAAAAATCAATAAACAAAACAAAATAAAAAATTTTCTATTCTGACTAGTTTACAATGCCATTCAAAACAAAAGCTGAAATTATATCTAAAGTCATTAATATGGCCACTTTATATTCTTCTCTATTTCTCCTCTATTATATTTCTAAAATAAAAAGTTGTTACAAAAATTTTATTTCAAAAAAGTTTAACCATATTGAAAGTGAGTGACCACTGTTATAATTAATATGTTAAATGTTCAAAATGGTATTATTCTCTGCTATATTGTAATAGAGCCTTATGGACATTTATAATTAATTTCTAATGATATTAATTATGAACATTCAGGAATCATGCCATTGCTAACCAGTCTGTTCTCTTAGAGATGCATGTGATGGAACAGATAAAGGGCTAAACAAAGCCAAAATTAAACCACAGTATGTGAGATGTCAGAAAATAGGCAGTTGCTGGAAGTGGCATGCAGAATTCATTCATTTTTGTTTATTATACCTTTTTCATTCATTTCAGGTAGCTATATTTCATCTAAATTACTTGGGTTCTCAATGGCTCAAACTATCCAGACACAAAAAAAGTGAATGATATTTAGTCTTCTTTCCATCAGTCATAATTTATTTTCTCCATTATTTGTAAAAGATTCAGTCTCTCAATTTGATAAAATAATGAGAACTAGACATTTACAAAATGTCAATACAGTATATTTACTATCAGGGCATATGCACATAATCTTTCTCCCCCTTCATTAATCCCTTTGTCATACCTATTTCTAGATTTCTTTCTTTCTAAGATTTAATAAGATCCCTGTTTTAGTTTCCTAGAACCTAGGATGAAACACAATAAGAATGTATGTATATTATTGCTATTGATTTACCTATCAAGTCATTATTTTAAATATAAATAAATAATTACATACTCTATTCTGAAATGATTTGCTTTTATCTGTTCCCTACTATTTCCCTTGCCTCTTAATTTTTGCTTTATTTTATCTGCCTTTTATTTTGTGATACTCTAAGTCTACTCTTGACTTCATTCAGTGATAACTCCTGGTGATTTCTGGGTACTATATGAAGCAGAAGGATAATTCCGGATTGGCAGCAATTTTTGTTTGTTTGTTTTTGGGTCACACCTGGCAGCGCTATTGGATTAC
>PVKC010000058.1:43264-104083 GCA_004027635.1 Crocidura indochinensis
TTTTGGGTCACACCCGGCAGTGCTCAGGGGTTACTCCTGGCTCCATGCTCAGAAACTGCTCCTGGCAGGCACGGGGGACCATATGGGGCACCGGGATTGGAACCAATGACCTTTTTTGCATGAAAGGCAAACACCTTACCTCCATGCTATCTCCCGGGCCCCGACTCTGGAACTTTTAACCTTTATCACCAGAAAGGAAGAGGGAATTTTATTTTTAAGTTTTAAGGGAACCGAAAATGCCCTGTAGGAAAACAGTCCTATTATTGGATGTTAAAAAAGGGAAGGATTTAGCTGTCACTTTTTCTGTTGTCTATGTTTATTCATGAGTTTCTGATGTCATTAACATTTTGCTAGCTTTTGGCAGTAACAGTCTCTCTAATTGAAAGATGAGATTATAGTCTGTAGTCCTGTGGGATGGCCAGGGGTCCTAATCAGGAAGTTTATAGAGCAGCTAGGATTCATGTAGAAATTGAATGCACACTAAGGGCAATTTTTTGGGCAAGTCATTTTGATTGCCTTCTTAAAGCTTCCTGTTAGGCAGAGATCAAAGAAGAAAAATCCTATATCAGGCAGTGTAGTATCCCATCATTTGACTCTATTAACTGCTGGTATTCATAATGCAAGCATTCCAAAATACTGGTCTAGGGTGAATACTGCCAAGGGTGGGTGATCCTGAGACAACAAAACTGTGGTTAATCCACTTGTGAAGAGAAAATAGGTGTAATATTCAAAAATAAGTTTAAAAATTCTGCATCTGTCAAGAATATGATGCCAGTGTGGGTGCTGGGTGACTTCTTTGAAGTGAGTAGAGAGGTGACAGCCTTGAAAAGAGAATCTGCTCCTTTCTTTCTATTAGCATCTGCACTTAAAAATTTGACTGGAAAAATCAAAGACTATTAGGTTATACCCTATTTTAGCTCAAAATAACTTGCCACAACTTCCAATTCCTTTTTACCTATCTTTTTGATAAGTAGTAGTTCACCTGGATCTCACTTGACCCTTTCCCATCTGGTTAAATTTGTACTGGGATAATAAAGAGAGGTTTTCATTTTGGCTAGCATGCTGAGAGACCACCAGGCTGGAAGCCAACCAGACTCCATGATTCTCTTCTGACTGGTTTGGTTTATTAATTCTTTGTGGCTACTCTTCTTCAGCCCAGTCCACCTATTGTTGGTAATACCGTACATGGGCTGATTTCACTAGGGAATATAAATGTTTATCTGACAAGAAAACAAATCCATATCTAGTCCTTATCCAGGCAATTCAAATCTTTCACCTTCTCTCCGAAAAAAGAAGAATTTCAGGAGTAGTACATTGTTGTTTTATTTAGAAATTCTGCAGAAGTGGTGGGAGAGGATAAGAAAAAGATAGATTAATGTTCTCAAGAGAAAAGCAGGAAAACTGTGCTTCCCCAAAGGCAGGTTTCTCCAGTAAATGTCCCAGAGTTCATGTATGAAAGCATGAATGTAACACGAATGGTTTCTTCAAGATAGGAGAGAAAAAGAACATGTATGTGCTTGCCCACCACGGACCTGTGCAATACATATGTGTTCCTCATTTGTTCTCATTTGACTTTTATAGGGTTTTTCCAACCTCCCCATGTGAGGTTGTTTTCTAGCTGACTAAGAGGCCTTTTATTAGGGTGATCACTAGGATGGTTGTCAGTGAGAGTGGTGAGGGTAATTGGTGGTCTTTGACTTTCCATTAATGGCCATTGTTTCTGCTGAGGCTTCTCTTGAAATGGACAGCCTCCCCCTCTCTGTGCTGTAGCAGCACCTAATGATTCTCTAGTTAGTGACAAGTGAGTACTACAATCCCTTCTCTCAGTGTTATCACAACCCCCATTTTTACTAACTCTCAAGAATTCCTTGCTGTCTCAAGAATTCATTGCCATATGGGAACCTTCCCCTGCATGCTGCCTGAAATCCATATGAAAAGTATCCATAGGACACAAAAAATGGAAGCGTGGGGACCGGAGTGATAACACTGTTGTAAGGTATTTGCCTTGCACGTAGGTAACCTAGGACTGATCCTGGTTCAAATCCCGGAATCCCAAGCCTCCTGCCAGGAGGACTTCTGAGTATAGAGCAATGAGTAATTCCTGAGTGACTTCAGGTGTGACCCAAAAACAACCCCCCTTCCAAAAAAAAAAGAATGAAAAAAAAAGAAATGGAAGTGTGACAAAAATTGAAAATAAAAACTAGGGAGCTGAATACAGAGGACATAGGATTTATAGATACCAAAAAGAAAAAATATATACAAAGTGGTAAACATTTATAGTTACAAAAAAGTGTGAAAAATAGTAAGGGAGACTCAGCTTGTTTGGGGGTACCAGAGTGCATGTGGACATCCAAATCACAAGAGCACTGGAATCGAGCAAAGCAGCTAAATAGACTAAGACAAACACTGTTTTTTTTTGTTTGTTTGTTTGTTTTTAAGCTGCATCAGTCTTAATTGTAGTTTCGGTCATGTGAAAAATTTGTTCATGTCTGTAGTGAAATGTAGAAAAACACAGTGACTCTTTAATTCTGAGAAGAGTGTTCCCTGAACTCTTTGTCCACATGAGCAAATAACTTACTCTTTCACCTACCTTAATTATAAGGCTATAATCTTTTCTCTTTGTGAAGAGGTGAAATGAGGGAGGCTGAAAGCTAAGAATTTGTATATCTGCAAAATAAAAAAAAATATGGGAGGAGAAGAAAAGATTTGGGCATTTCTTAGGGATAGACATACAGGAAACTTTGGGAACTATTAGGATGCTGCTTTAGTTCCAAAACTCTCAATTTTCCCCCAAGTAGACAGAGAAGTAAATACTTCCCTTTGGGGAATAAATGAGTAAAAAATGAAAAAAGAAAAGAAAAAACATCTTTAGTTTTTCTTGCTAAAGGAGAATCCCAGAATCTGCCAGATTTGGGGATTTTGAAGATAAAAAAGTAGTATCTTCAAGTAACTTGTGCTTTCTTCCTTTGATTTATTTAAATCCATGTGGGGAGGAGCTAGTTTGCTAATTATTCAACGTAAGAGAAGACAGATACAAGGGACATAACAAAATCAAAGTTCAATAATTTATATGCTTTGAATACCCTAGTTCATGCTTTTTTGTCCTTATTTGTTCTTTCACATTATGACTTCTCGACTGAGGGCTATAATTTTGCATTACATAGTCACACTAATTCTGCCATGGAGCTCTTTAAGAAATAGTCCAAATGTTTGAATTGTGTTATTTTCATCAGGGCTTGGGAGATAACTCATGTGATGAAGCATATGTCTAGTATATGTTTAATTTATGTTAAAAAGCCCTGGGTTCAATCTTTAGCACTATATATCCTTTCTACATCCTTAAAACACAACTGGATGTTTTGTGGTTTTCTGTGTAATCCAACAGAACCCATTCATTCCCACAAGCACTCATCTCCAACTATCAGCCTGAGCTCTGCTAGTATTAACTCAACCTTCTTAAGCAAGCACAGTAAAAGCAATAAAGATAAACAATTGACAAAAAAATGTGTGCCCCAGGTGATATTTTAAGACATTTATTTTAATATTGATTTGTTTGAAATATGAATATTACAGAACAAGATTGGCAAATTACATTAAATGATATTGTAACAATCCAGTTATAAACCAGACCATAATTGGAAGTAATACAAAGATGAATATTTAAAACATGAGTGATGTGAAAGAAAGAATTAATGCCTGTTTGAAAAAGTGGGTACAGCAAAAAGTCAAATTATCACCACTTAAGTGGTTAGGTAAAAGTAACTATCTTTAAATTGTAGTCAAATGTAAATGGTAGATAAATGAACAGAGACTTAATTGAGGATGTATTGTTGGAATAGTTAATTAAAAATGTAAAGTTCTCTGCAATATAATTACCAAAACACTTTTGATCATGGACATGCTAAATGCAATCTATTTATGTCTTTCTGTCAAATTCATCTTTACAGCAGGCTCATTTCCAGTTTTATTCACCTAATAATTCTTATATTTTTATCTTAATAACAGTCTTCTATCTAAATACAATATGGTTTACTTAGAACAAGTTTGATCTTTTATTAGCTGTGTTATTTTTCAAGAACATGAGCAATCTCAGTTCCAATAAAAATTTTTCAGCCAGTTTTATTTTGATATTCTGAAATATATTTTGAGTATGTGTTCAAAGGTTATCTTTTTGTCTAAAAAAACAAATGTCACACAATGTCACACAAATGTCCACCTTAGTCCATTAGGGATTTTATACTAAAGGCATTTGTTCTCTTGGTGAATTAGTTGTATATTCATGTTAAATGAATCAATATAATTACACATGTAATCAGGGTTACTTTCCTCTGCAATTTTAATGTGTCTTGTGGATGAATGGAAAATGTGCTTCTAATATTAATTAATGACCAATTGTTCCTTTAAAGTGTTATTCTCAGAATGCTTTTAGTAATCATTTGCAGCTCTTCTTTCCTCTCACACATGGGGCACATTATGATATAAAATAAACAACATTGGCCATCTCTACTTTATTTTTACATTAAAACTTAAAATGTTTTAATATTATCTGTCATAAGCTAATACTGGTTTTTTTTTTTTTTTTTGGTTTATCGGGCCACCCTCGTTCGATGCTCTAGGGTTACTCCTGGCTAAGTACTCAGAAATTGCCCCTGGCTTGGGGGGGGTGGGCATATCGGACGCTGGGGATCCAACCATGGTCCTTCCTTGGCTAGCGCTTGCAAGGCAGACACCTTTCCTCTAGCATCACCTCTCCGGCCCCCTTTTTATTTTATTTTATTTTTTATAAGCTAACACTTTTAACAGTTAAAAAGAACACTTTTAAATTTTGAACTAGCCTATTCTTTATTGAAGACCCATGATTACAAACATGTTTGCAATTGATTTTTAGTCATTAAAAGAACACCCCCAATCAATGTTACACTATTTTTCTTATTTGTTGACTTCTGTGCATACCCAATTGGGATCACTACTAGATGGTTTCAAAGAACCATATTGAGTATAATGGACTGAACATTTCAGGCTCTGTGCAAGGTAATTCCTTAACCACTTAATTATCCTGATCTACAAAATCAATCTACTTTCTAATTTATCTCATACAAGTCAAAACAATTTTAATTATGAGAATGCATAAATCCTCATAGAACTGTTTGCTCAGTTTTCCTATGTATACATTTTCATATTCTAGGAGCTAATAAAAATACTCAATTTTCGGGGGCCGGGCGGTGGCGCTAAAGGTAAGGTGCCTGCCTTGCCTTGTGCTAACCTGGGTCGGACCGCGGCTCGACCCCCTGGTTCCCCATATGGTCCCCCGTGCCTGCCAGGAGCGACTTCTGAGCGAATAGCCAGGAGTAACCCCTGAGCGTCACTGGGTGTGACCCCCCCAAAAAAAAACCAAACAAGCAAAAAAAACAATACTCAATTTTCCTTTTTTGCAAGTATTTTTCTTCCACAGGGATTACATTTTTTAGTAAATATATATATATATATATATATATATATATATATATATATATATATATATATATATATAACACATTGAGTTACTAAAAAGTAGCAAATGTTAGTTTTATTAATGAGGTTTTAATAAGTCCTATATAGTACCTTTAATTTTTCACAGAAGACATAATAGTGGTTAGATTACCAAGTGATATCAACTCATTTTTCAAGCCATAACTTACTGAGATCAGATAAAGCTCATACTGAAAATATTTGATCATGCTAATATAAACATACATACAGTCTATCATAAAAGAAAATGGATGAGCATGCAAACTTCATTTGCCTAGAAAAGAAATCACTAATAATCCTGTTTATGAGTGGCACACATTCTGTGACTTTCACTTAGATTAAAATTGCACAGGAGATTTTCCTTAAATTAATGAATTCTATTATGATGCATCTTGAGAAGAAAAGATAAGGAGCTCAAAGAAACATTTTTTGAGAGCTGGAGCAATAGCATAACGGTAGGGCCAGGATGTTTGCCTTGCACGTGGCTGCCCAGAACAGACCTGGGTTCGGTTCCTGTCATCCCATATGGTCCCCTGAGCTAGGAGAATTTTCTGAGTAACCTCTGCGTGTCACCGTGTGTGCCCCCCGCAAAACAAAACATTTTTGAGACACATTGATGTAAAGGAAGAATATATTTTAAGGATAATAAACTTGAGAACATATATGTAAATAAAAACAAAGGCTGGGTGACAAAGATGAGTAAAGTCATAATACAGTTAGTGGAAAATTAAAATACTGATAAAAATGAAACCATTTGTCTATAAACTTGAGATAAAGTAATTTGAATAAATTAAAAGATAATGTTACTTCTTTTAGATATTTCAAATGCACGCTCTTTCTTTGCAAACAATAAACTAATCGGTTAGGAGAAATTTAAGTGTCAATGTATTTATAGGACAATTCTTTACATTTGAAATGTTTTATCTGTGGACATGACTGTAGGGGACAAATATGAAAAATGCCATGGAAGCCACCTTCTGATAAGTCATTTGTTTTTCTGTAATCTGCCTTATTGTTTATCTTGTTAAAAAACTTGTTGAGCAATTCTGCTGGATTTTCTGGCACTTGACAGGAGCATCATCAGTCACTGCATGGGCTTTGGCCTACAAACACTTTTACGGGATTCAGTAGGGATATGGATTTAAATTTTAAACTGGTTTCTGTCAGTGTGACAAATGAACAACAGAAAATTGTAGGACAATGGTAGAATGTTGAAATACATGCCAAAAGTAATGGGCTAATCTTTCCTTGGAATCAACAAAAGGAACTTTAAATTTTATCCAGGTTATACCATAATCATTCTATGTTCAAGGTCTCATGGCTACAAGTTACTGTAGTTGTCAATCCAATATTATATTCAGAGATAATATAATTAATTACTCCAGTTATTAAATAGAATAATCTAAAGCATTAAATATAATAATCTAAACGATGCTAATAAAGAATTGAATCCTGGTATTCTTTTTATTTTAAGTCATAATAAGGAATGATAACTGATAAAAATCTGACAAGAATGACATAAATTTTGTCCTCTTTATTTTTTCTAAATTCACTTTGTTGGCTTATGAATCACTACTTTATTCCTTTAGTAGTTCTACATAATGATGACATACTAAAGCATGTATTCTTATTCTGATCTTAAAAGTGTGTTTCAGCTAGAAAGAAGTAGAAAGATTACTGCATTTTGATGAACTGTATTTTAATAGATCTAGGGACATGTAAAAAATATAATTGAAGCACTGACTGGTGTATTATCAGATATAACATGGAAAGATCTGCCTTAGGCTTTAAAATGCTTAGAAACCAGAACTAGGAAAGCAATGGGCTTAAAATTTTGCTACCGGTTGGGCATTTGCCTTACATGTTGCTGACATTGGACAGACCCGGTATGATCCTGGGCATCCCAAATGGTCCCACAAGTCTGCCAGGAGCAATTTCTGAGTGTAGAGCATCTGGGTTTGGCCCCCAAACCATAATAATAATAACAATAATAATAATATAATAAAATTCTGCTAATTTTTATTTCTTTTATTTGTGACATCGTGAAACAATCTGGCTATTATTTAGTAATGGAATCAACTTAAAACAAGGTTTAATGCTGATATTTTCAAATAAGCAAATTGATATGACCCAAAGACAAAATTAAAAAAAATTCTACTGAAATGATAGTGAGCCAATGTATTCAAATACTTTTTTAGTCAGTTAAAGTATTTGTTATCCTCATGTCAGCCTCAAACTGTATATAATCAGAGTAAAACTATCAGGATGAATTCTGAAAAAAATGGTAATAAGACAAAATGAAATTTGGTGACTTCATTTTGTTTAAATGTTGGATAAATGAGCAGAATTAAACTACTTAATTTGTTTGCAAATGATCTTTTTTTTTTTTTTTTTTTTTGATTTTGGGGCCAAACCAGTGACACTCAGGGGTTAATCCTGGCTATGCACTCAGAAAACCCTCTTGGCTTGGGGGGCCATAATGGATTTTGGGGAGTCAAAACGCGGTCCATCCTAAGTTAGCATGGGCAAGGCAGACATATTACTGATTGCATCACTCCTCCAGCCTCTACCAAATATTCTTTAAAATAAAATGCGGTGATGTTTCCACAATAAATGTATTATTTCCTTTATAATCATGATGTTGATTATTATTGTGTTTTGGGGCGATAACCAGTTGTGGCCACACCCACAGAGGGTCTGAGGGGAATAGGCAATCTGACATGTGAAAGTTGTCCACTTACCTGCTATACTTTGGCTCTATCCCTTAGTATTTCTCTTATTTGTATGCTATGGAGCAATCATACGGTTTAGAAGTCATTTTTTGTTTGTACTTTTTAATTGATTTGATTAATTAATTATGTTTGGGGATATGCCTATTCATGTTTAGAGTTTAATTCTGGCTCTATACTCAGGGACTACTCTTGGTTGTTTTCAGGGGACCATATGTGATGCCAGGGCTCAAACAGACTTTAGTCAGATGCAAATCCAGCATCTTATCTCTATAATACTTCAGTTCCAGTCAACATTTTTCAAAGTAATGTATAAAGCACTTAGATTTGGGACATTGGTGGTGGGAATGTTTCACTAGTGAAGGGGGGTGTTCTTTACATGACTGAAACCTAATCACAATCATATTTGTTACCAAGATGTTTAAATAAAGAAAAAAAGAAAAATATTATACTTTCTTCACAATTTACTGTTTACAATCTGACATACTTTGAAATTGACTGATTTTTTTCTCTAATGTTGAAAGAGGTAAGTCTTTGTTTCTATGTTGCAAGAATTGAAGTTGTTTATTAATACTAAAGGCTAATGGCTTTATTCTGAATTTTAAAAGCATTTTCTCTGGTCTGATTGGAAGAAAGTACAGAGGTTACAGCATATTTCCCACAAAAGGCAGAACCAGTATATATAGTCCCTGGGGTTACAAAATTCCCCCATTACCTCTAGGAATAAAACCTGAATACAATGCCAGGAGTACAACTCAAGCCTATGTGGCACGGGTAAAAAATTAAAAAATTATATTTACTAATTAAAAAAAGTATTTGTTTCACATTTGTTCTCGTCCTTCAATGACCACTAAACTCTAAGATCAATGCACACAAGATTTTTATTTTTTTTTAACAAAGATTTAGCTATTTAATATACCTTCTATCTAGCAAACCTTGAGCTAAATATTAGCAAGCATTTGCTAAATAAATATCTATACTAATTTTATTATCAATAACTAGATTTTATTTTCACTTAGCAAAGATAAATTGAATACAAATATATATTGTAATATAAATATAAATTTATACTTATATATAAAATTATAATATAATGTGACAAATTATAAATTGTGATAATAAAAAGATAAGTAATGAACTATTTTAAATATATATTGATTACTTATCTTAAGTATTTAATTATCATTCTGTCTTTACTGAATAATTCTTAAAATAATACTTGAAACTTTTAATTGCTATCTGAAAATTTTCTATTGCTAAAATAATACAGCATTATTAATGTATAATAATTCTTTGAGTATACATAATCATGACCTGAAGGTGTTTACTTGGTAAAAATTTGAGATTGTGAGGTTGAATTATTTTGTTTAAAATAGCTAATAAGTAACTTAATTAGCATTTACTTGAATTAATAATAAACATAACTTTTATAATTAAATAATAAATAAGAAAAAATTTACCCTTAAGACTCACAGAAACAATGTCTGTTGTAATAAGAAAATATCTAGATTTTATTATGTTTCCAAAATTTTTTTTTTTTTTTTGGTTTTTGGGCCACACCCGGCAGTGCTCAGGGGTTACTCCTGGTTGTCTGCTCAGAAATAGCTTCTGGCAGGCACGGGGGACCATATAGGACACCAGGATTCGAACCAATCACCTTAGGTCCTGGGTTGGCTGCTTGCAAGGCAAACGATGTTTCCAAAATATTTCAAAAGTTTTATTTGGTTCATGTTATTTGAATTTCACCTACAATTAAGGCAATTAAGGTATGTATTATCCAACATTAAATAAAGCAGATTAAGCTTTCATTAGAATGTTTTATATTTTCTATAATTTTTTTTGTATCTTTTTGTTTTTTGGACCACACCTGTGACACCCAGTGTACTCCTGGCTCTGCACTCAGATACTGCTCCTGGCTTGTGGGACCATATAGGATGCCCGGGGATCAAACCACTGTCTGTCCTAGGACAGACACATGCAAGGCAAAAACCCTACCACTGTGCACCGCTCCAACTCCATATTTTCTACAATTGTTGTCCTAATGCTTTGCCACAACAATATCTTCAGACTATTGTATTTCATTAGCAAAATAGAATTCTGAACCTTAATATGGAAATTAATGACAAAAATTTAACAGTTTTTAAACAAATGAAAATTGCAATTTAACATTATTTGTTCACATTTCTGCAAATTACATTAAGAAAATATATTAACTTGATTTAAACATATGCATTTTAAAATTTCAGTGTTTTGTCTTTTTATGTGAGTGTGTGTAGATGCTATATGTCACTAAGAAGAAGACTTTTTTCATCTAAAAAATACCTCAGTCTTTGCACTAGCTATAGTTTCATGGTTGGAGAGATTCGTTTTGTCAATCTCCAGTAACTGCTTCTAGCATGCAATTTGTCATTTGGGAAGCAAGTAGTGCATGGCCTACGTATGAAGTGAACTGATGGAAAATTATGAATCATGTTAGCAATAAGGAGAACTCCAAGGTTGGCTTGAAATATTGGAGACCTATTCTCTCAGAAATTGTGAACAAAATTATGAAAACAGTTGATGTAAGACATTATTAAATAAATGTAAATAAATAATAAAATTGAAGACCTATTTAAGAACAGTAGAATTTAGGCAATCAAGAGAAAAAACTTAAAAGGCTAAAAAAGACAACCACACAGTGATAGTTTTTTTGTTTTTTTGTTTGTTTGTTTTTTGTTTTTGTTTTTAGGCCACACCCAGTGACGTTCAGGGGTTACTCCTGGCTATGTGCTCAGAAGTCACCCCTGGCCTGGGGGACCATATGGGGCAATGGGGGATTGAACCACGGAGTGCTGTAAGGCAGGCACCTTGCCTCCAGCGCCACCGCCCGGCCCCTGATAGTTTTATTTGTCTTTTATTTAAGACAAATTTTCTATTAATTTCAAATTCATGTTCCTTCTTGAGAATAAAATTAGTAAATAAAAATTAGCTTCATATTTACATAGATTTACAATATTTACAATTTACATAAATTTACAATATTACAATTTTTACTCTTCATGATTTCTTCCCACTGTAATCCTATATCAACATGTAGACAAGGGGCCGGAGAGATAGCATGGAGGTAAGGTATTTGCCTTTCATGCATAAAGTCCCATATCCCCCCCCCCCCCCCCCCCCCCCGTGCCTGCCAGGAGCAATTTCTGAGCATGGAGCTAGGAGTAACCCCTGAGCACGGCCTGGTATGACCCAAAATAAAAAATAAAATAAAAAAACATGTAGCCAAGACTGTAATGGTTCCTAAAGGGAAATTAGTTTTATTTTCTTTAAAAATTGTTTTCTGGGAGCCGGGAGGTGGCACAGGAGGTAAGGTGCCTGCTACCTTGCCTGCGCTAGCCTAGGAAGGACAACGGTTCGATCCCCCGGTTCCCATATGGTCCCCCGTGCCTGCCAGGAGCGACTTCTGAGCGCATAGCCAGGAGTAACCCCTGAGCGTCACTGGGTGTGGCCCAAAAACCAAAAAAAAAAATGTTTTCTAATTAGAGATGTGTGTGTAATTTTAAAAATACCATGAAATCTAAGAGTAAAATCAAAGAGTAAATATTATGTCATACCTATAAGTGAATGGTCTACTAACATTTTATTTTTTTTATAATAATTTTTATTTTGAGCAAAGTGGGTTACATATCTTTCACAGTAATATTGTAAGTACATATTAATATTGAATCAGGGGAATTTCCACCACCGAAGTTGTCCTCCCCTCACCCCTAATTTTTGCATGTAAAGAAAGCTCTTGTTGACAATAATATTTTAGGTACATGATAACTTGATATCAGGGGGATTCTCTTCACCGAATTGTTCTCCCTACACCTCCGTTCCCATCCTACTTCCCATATCTACCTCCCTCAGCCCCAGGCCTGCAAGAGTACGTGGTCTCCTCTGTGCTTAATTTACTACCAGAGGTCTTACACCTGTGTGGACTTGATAGCTCCCTTATTTCCTCCTGTAACTGGGGGTTGGGACTAGATAGATCAAGTTACATGGTTTTGTTTGAAGAAGGGAAAAGTATTTAACTCCAATGTGCTATTTAAAAAATATGCTTCGTAGTGTCAGAGCCATAGCGTGTGGTAGGGCCCGGGTTTGATCCCAGATATCCCATATGATCCCCTAAGCCAAGACCAATTTCTGAGCACATAGCCAAGAACATCACCGGGTGTAGCTTCTCCCACCCCAATTATTCTTAATGTTACTTCTATGCTTTTGTTTTTAAAATTCTCACCCACTCACTCTCCAAATCCTACTACTTTGTTTTATCCATGTATCACATAATAAACTGCTCATTATTATTTAGGTAGGCTTTTATCTGCAGTGCATGTTGCATACATTCAGAATTTGGTTATTTCTACCTGCATTTGTCCCATGCTAACCCTCTAATATATTTCTGATCTAGAGATATTTTGAAATATCTAGTTTTGTACTTGTTGGACATTGTTGACAACACTGTGATTTAATGTTCATCTACCTGTTCTGTGGGGCCACCAACTGTTTTTATTTTTTCTTTCATGATGTAAAATGGGATACTTTTTACATATATTATTTTCTTTATTGACATAGATTTTACTTGTAGTGAAATATAAATCTTGCATAGACTTTATGTATCTCTTGTAGGGTCTTCTTTAGTCTCTGAAATTTTACTAAAAATGTTCTTCACAGTAACTCAATATTAAAAAAGGTGGTACTTAAAATGCCTTGTGAATAGCAGTTTTCATACTCTTCCTTATACTTTTATTTTTCCCATTATATTTTAATTTTAGTTACTTACTTAATAATCACACAATATTGTTTTATCAATTAACTTCAGTAATATAGGTGATATAACTTTTGTTTGTACTTTCTATTCTCATCAAACTTTTACTGTTTTATAAGACATTTATTAATTTATTTACATACTTATGCTTTTACTTAGATTCTTAGATCATTTTATTACTGTAGAAGTAAACATGTAATTATATAAATTTATATCTAGTTACTATCATAATTATACTTACAGTATGTGTTTAATAATGGTATTATGCTTGTTGAATGGATTTCTTTGGGTGATTATACTCCATTGAGTTAAAGATTTGCTCCTGACTCAGTAGTAAGGAATTACTTTGGGTGATGTCCAGGGACTAAATGAGGTGCTGGGAATCAACCTTAGGTTGGCTGCATGAAAGAATGAACTTTATACTATGTATCATGTAATCTCCCTGCATCTGAAATTTTGTTCCTTATTAAGCAGTTTCTTAAATATAATTTATATTCCAATAGGAAAAAATTTTTAGATTTTTGAATAATCTAAATTTTTATATTATACTTAAGTTTACTTTTTTAATGAAAAGTTTTATTTTGATCAAAGAGTGGATAACAAATCTTTTACAGTAGTATTTAAGGTACACAGTGACAATGTATCAGGGCCATTGTCACCACCAGGTTGTCCTCCCTCCACCCCTTTTCCCAGCATGTGTCCCATATCTCCCCTTTGTCCCCCGAGTGCTAGTGAAACAGTTACCCTCTGCATATAGCTTGTTATAGATAGGGTACCGATTTTGTTTTGACTTTATGTTTGATGTTTAAGCTGGATCATTTTTTAATTCCACTCAATGTTCATTTGGCTGTTTGGTCCTGGAACCATTCATATTTATTTTCCACCTCAATGTATGAGGCAGAAAAAAATAATTCAGGTTGTGTGGTTCTCTGCTAGAAGGCATATATATGTATATATATAGATATAGATATAGATATAGATATAGATATATGCTATCAAAAAAATAAAAAGCAACAAAGGAGTGCTGGTGTAGCAGATTTTGAGCTCCCTCCTTTTTTCCCTTTTCTTTTTTATTATTATTTTATTATTATTATTATTATTATTTTTGCATAGGCACAGTAAGTATTGGGGAAGTAAGAAAGGGAATTCCCTTGGCTTAAGAAATTCAGGGTTTCTCCACTGTTGAAGCATGCTGTCATGGGAATAACTACATTCTCATTACCACAACCCAAGGTCTTTTTGTGATGCCAGAAAACTTTCTTCTCAGCTGTGGATGATAAAATCAGGCCTCTGTAGCTAGAGATATTTGTATTTGCATAGGTCAAAGGACAATGTCTAGGTTAGAGTCTTTACAGTTCTAGAAGTTTTGTTTCATCATTATTGTTGTAATCAGTCTTCTGTAATGAGTGGTCTTGCCTTTTGCTCAGATCCTAGGCCAAAAACTAGGATAGTCTTCCTTATGGTTCCAAGTGGTCAGCTCAGTCTCTGTTGTCAATTTTTTTTTGGGGGGGGGTTCAGGCCACACCCTTTGTTGCTCAGGGGTTACTCCTGACTAAGAGCTCAGAAATTGCCCCTGGCTTGGGGGGACCATATGGGATGCCGGGGGATCTAACCGCAGTCCTTCCTTGGCTAGCACTTGCAAGGCAGACACCTTACCTTTAGCACCATCTCACCGGCCCCCTGTTGTCAAATTTTTAAACAAAGTTATCAGAAACATTAAAATGTATTACTTATTTGAAAATTATTTTCTTAAGTATATATATTTGGTAAAATAATTTGTACTTTTATTTTAATACACAAGAAATTTGATACAAAGTAAAATCTAAATTATAAGACTTAAATACATTAATTTACAATTTTTTTCACTTTGGGTCACACCAAGCTGTGCTCAGATTTACTTCTGACTTTGCATTTATGTAATGATCTTGATGTGGTTCAGAGTACAATATGTGGTGGCCTAGATATTTTGGGTTTTCTATTCAAGGACAATAACTTATTCTCAGTATATTGCTCTAAACCCAAGGACCTAATTTACTTTTATAACAAGTTTATATAAATGCAATTTTACAAATATGTTTAATATGAAGTCTATTTAAGCTGTTTGCTATAACTGTACTTAATTTACTGCAAAATATTTTCTTTTTTCATTTAGAATAATTTAAAATATAGTCTTTGCTCAATTAACAGAAATAGTTGTTTATGATAATATCAGAACAGCAATAATATTAATAACAATAGCATCATTAATAGAAATAAAAACAAGATAAGTTCCATATTACTATGAGCACTGGCATGAATAGAAACAGAACACAGAAAAATAGCAACATTTTTATATTAAACAACTTCATCATTAGTTATTTAGAGTTATGCAATCAGAGTAGTATCACTCAAACATTTATAAAGAAGTCCTGCACTAGAAATACGAATTACTAAATAATAAATTGGGTTACTGAACATCAGTTGAAAGACAAACAGTGAAGAAACAATAAATTACAATTACACAATAAAAGCATATGCAAGATAATGGAAATAAAATTTTTATAAAGCATGATAAACTCAATATTTTTGCATAAAATTTTTATATTTCTTTTGTAATGCAGCACTCTAATACATGTACCCAAAGATATGATTGTATATATGTTTTACATACATTATAGTTTAGTAAAGGAAAAATATAATCAGAAACAAAAAGAAAAATCATGCATTTATAGCAATACATGCAGAGAAAGTATTGGATAAGACCTAGTTCCCATTCATGATAAAGATGCTCTAAGATGGCTATTGAAGGAACTTCTCTCAATATAGTTCAAGCCATTTAACAAGAACCTATGGAAAACATTATATTCAATACGGAATATAACTATAATTTGGTTCCTTGGCACTTCTATTTAGTGTAGAACTGGATTTACTTGTCATAGCATTTAGTCAAGAAAAGATATTTAGGGTATCAAAACCTGAAAGGAGAAATTCAAACTCTCATTATTTGTGGATAATATGATAATAAAAGTTCAAATAAAGCTTATAGAAACAATAAATCTTTATATTAAAATAGCAGGCTATAAATCAACATGCAAAAGACTATGGCTTTTCTCTACAGAAATAATAGAGGGGGCATTTAAAAATACCATTACAAATTGTTCCTAGAAAAATCAATTACATAACTCACATAATACAATTTCAAAAAGACCCACAAAAGAAAATGGCAAAATACTATTGTAAGAGAAAGGAGAGTACAGGAGGAAATGGAAACATGATCCGTACTCATGGATTGGGATGTTTAACATTAAAATAACAACACACCCCAAAGCATTAGACAGATACAATGACATTTTCTGAAGAACTAAATCAAACAATCTTGAACAGCATATGGAAAATCAAACCTCTACAAATAGTTAAATTAATCCTTGGGAAAAATAAAATGGGGGGAGGCATCATCTTTAAAATGTACTACAAAGTGGTAGCAATTAAATGACATAGAATTGGAATACAGATAGGCGCTCAGATCAGTGGAATATAATTGAATCTTCTGAGGAAGATCACTAGGTATAGCATGATTTAATTTTTTATAAAATAACAGAAAATTGCAAAGTAACACTCTACCACAAACCACTGTGTTTAAAAAATAAAAGAGGAGCATGCATGCGAAAAAGTGAATGAGAGAGAGAGAAGAAAGAGAGAAAGAAAAAGGAGAGATAGAGATCTTCATAGAGGTTGGCAAGAAGGAGGTAAAAGGGGAGGGTGAGAAATAAAATGGGGAAATTAGTATTGGGCATATTAATGATGTGATTACACATTGATGAAGGGGATAATTATTGGATATTGTATGACTGAAACTTTATCATGGAAAACTTTGTAGCTACCTCACAGTGATACAATTTAAAATTTAATTTTTAACGAAGAGTGATACACGGAGAATTTAGCATAGGTGCATGTATATCCCTCCGAGAGAAATAAAAAATACCTTCTAAAATTATTTATTTTGTTTTCTATTTTCTCCTTAAAATATATTTTATAGGGGCCGGAGATTTAGCACAGTGGTAAGGAGTTTCTTGCATGCAGAAGGATGGTAGTTCGAATCCGTGCATTCCCCGGGGAGATTTCTGAATGTAGAGCCAGGAGTAGCTCCTGAGTGCTGCCAGGTGTGACCCAAAAACCAAAAAAAAAAAAAAAAAGTTTTATATGACCCTTTAAACATATTAAAATAATAAATATAACTGCTGTAGAAGACTTTTAAAACTTTAAAGTTTGTTGTTTATGCAAGCATTTGGATTTACTTTACTCTGATTTCAGTTATAAATGCTTTATTCTTTGATATTGCCTTTGTTTACAAGCAGTTCTCATGGTACAATTGATTGATGATACACTCTGCTACTATCCAGACAGTTTCCAGTGAAATGACAAAGAAGTTCTGCTTCTATACCCATCTAATCAATAAAGAATAAGCAAGACCAGACCAAACAAACCCTTTATACAAGGTGACTGGATGCTAAATGGCATGCATGTATACCATTGTGAAAATAAATTATGCATATTTATACCTTTTAATAATAATTGCTATGTACTTTTAACAAAGACCAACTTTATACTTCATAAAGACATTATAAAAACTTTTTGTATTACATTTATAAAATAAAAAGTCATATATATTTTATGTAGCAATTAACCCCCTACATAAATTTTGGTGAAATTATAAGAGTTAAGATATTCAAGAAATAAGTGATAATATAATAAAGTAAATAGTAATTGACAAAATTATTAAAAATTTCAGATAGGAATTAAAAATGACTAGCATAGAATTAATTTGACATTTTAAAGAAGACTATGAAATGGTCTTGGTGTTTCTTTGTTTGGTGGGAAATTGCTGATTCTTAGACTATACTGCAGATGAGATGAATCCATTTTTTCTTAATCTATTTTCTCTACCTTTAAATTACAATAATATACACTTGAATGCATTTCTTCTAAAGTGTAATAAAATCACAATGCATAGGACATTATGCCAGAATGGATTCTATATTACCTTTATAGCCATAAGCTCTAAATATCATAGTAGATTGTGATTAGCACATAAAATCTATGTGATAGGGACAAATAGATGAGAAAGAATGAAATAGAGAGTGAGAATATATTTTAAAAAATTTTATAGCATAATGACCCCAAAGGAATATTTTATTGCATAAAAGATAAAATAAATGGTATATAATCAAATTCTGTTTTGCAAGTATATCTGAGAAAATTATGATTAAATTCACAACCAAATAAAAGGGATATAAAGAATACCATTTTGGATTCTCAGATTAATGGATGTGAACAGTGATAGAAAAAAGAAAGAAGAGACTACAATATTTTGAGACATTTCAAGTAAAATTTACTTGGGAGCATATTTGTCTGAGTTCAAAGTTCACTCCTAGAAATGCTCTGAAAACAATATGTTGTCTCAGTGATTGACATTGTGTGGGTCATGTGCAAGACAAATACACTGTATTTTAGTCTATTTAGTGGAATTTTTAAACCTTAATTAGAGATAGAAGACAAATGATAAATATCTGGATGAAAAAAGTGGCTTGAAGATTTCAGCTCAAATAAGTAGATTAAATGTCATGACAAAATAGAGTTGCAAGAGGAAGAAAAATTTACAGGTACACAAATTGAGAAACATTTAATTAAATAGTTCTCTATTTTCTTAATTTTCCAATAAATTAAAGTTACCTTTTCAGAAATAGCTTAGCACCAACTCAGAACAGTTTTCCATGGGAAGATTCAGGATATGCAACATTGTGGTTCAGGTCATACTTGTATGAATATGTCTCAAAATTCGATCTTCAGCACTGCACCGGGGAACAGGGACTCAAGGTTGAAGTTTTCATAGGGTATAAACTGGCATCACTGTATTATATTGATCAAACCATAACCATTATGAAGTGTTTATAAAATTACACTTAATTTTATGTATATATTGTTTTTATTTTTGCATATGAAGCTTCTGTCAATGCTATCATTCAAATTGAATATTGCAACTGTTTTTCGTGATGCTGTTTTGTTCCAATTTTTGTTCTATGGTGCTTTGTATATATATATATGTATATATACATATATACATGTATATACATGTATATTTATGGATGGACTTATATATGAATGTCTACATTTATTGCCATTTTATTTCTGCTTAGTATTTCTATATTCACATTACTAAACTATAAGTAGTCATATAGTAATTTCAAAAGAAAATATATACATCCACAGGTAGTCAAGAAGCATACAATAGCATATCTCCACTTCCTTTATCTAGACATTGCATTATTGTTACCAATCAGGTTACTCTACAAATGTTATAAATTATAAAATACACTCCACTCTTAAAAAACAATGTTTGACCACATTTTTCTGTGCTCAGTACATAGTCCTGACTGTACATTAAGGGATGAATCACTCTTTCTGTTGATCTGTTGAAACCATATGTGTTGCTAGACTAAATATATGTAGGTTGAATGAAAAGCAAATAACTTACATAATGTACTCCCTCTCCAGAAACTGAATTTCTTCATTGTTTCTTTTATTTTTAATTGTTCTGTGTTTATATTCAGAAGCACTCAGAGTTTACTAGTGGTTTTTGGTAGGACATAGATGTTCTCAGGGATTGAATTCTGTTCAACTACATGAGTCTAAATTACTGCACTATCTCTACCTGGAAACATGTTTTTAACTAAAATTTTAAATGGAATTTTGTTATTGAAAATGTTACTTTTACATCACTTTAAGATAATCAAATACACTTTGAAAAGTGACATACATTTGTTTGTTCTTGTAATTTACCTGTGAAGACCCAAATTTATTTTCTTTTACCTGAATAACTTTTAATGAAATTTCTTTTTTTTTAAATTGTATGTTATAGAATAGTTTCATGTTACAGTTACTTATGGCATTTCATATTCCAGCACCAATCTCTCCCCAATGTAATGTTCCCCTCACCATGGTCATCAGTTTTCTAACCTCCTTAAAGCCTACACCATTGACAGGTATGGATAATTAATATTGTTTGGTACAGTTAAACAGTAATGAAATTATAGAAAAGTTATTGCATTAAAATTAATTTGTGAGAGGCCGGAGAGGTGGTGCTAGAGCTAAGGTTTCTGCCTTGCAAGCTCTAGTCAAGGAAGGATCGCGGTTCAATTCCCCCAGCGTCCCATATGGTTCCCCCCGCCAGGGGCAATTTCTGAGCTCTTTGCCAGGAGTAACCCTTGAGCATCAAATGGGGGTGGCCAAAAAATTAATTTGTGAACATTGCCATGTCTTGCAATGAGGTCTTATGTTATTGTCTGGAGGTCTACTAAGCTGTACATTGCAAGATGAGAATTCTGTTGTTGATTCTGTTTGTTGACACATTCACATCAAATTTGGTGTATTCCTACTGGGAAGTCAGAATTAACATTATGTGTCATGTAGCCACATAAGCAGCAACAGAATCCATAAATTTTGTATCTGCAAAGCTAAGCTGATGAGCTCATGTAATGACAGCATATTTCATGGGGTCTAGGAGGAACCTCAGTGCAGTCTTTTGTGAGACCAGTTCAAACTTTTTTTCCTGCTAGCTGGGCTTCTCTTTCCATTCAGAAAATTATTTTAGTATATGATATTAGTATAAGGAATAGTAGAGAATAGCAAATAGACAATAAACATAACCCTTGGAATAAATGCATGTTTATGTTCCTCAAACTAAATTTCATAAGTCAGCTATGCAATCTTAAACCTAAAAAACATAGCTTAATATTGAATTTTTATCAATGAGCAAAAATTAATATATCAACAAATTAATGCTATATATTATGTCAAAACATCTTGAGATATTTTATCTATTAAATTATAAAATGATAATTATTAATTACCATAATTATGATATATAATTATAAAATAATAAATTTTAAAAATAATTTATTTTATTCATAACTTTTTTGTTTTGTTTTTATTTTTGGACCACATTCAGCAGTGCTCAGGGGTTATTCATGCATCTCAATGCAAGAAATACTCCTATTTGTGTACCAAAGGTTATAAAAGACTTCAGGAATTGAGTCCTGAATGACTGCTTACAAAGCAATCACAGTACCTGCTATATTACTCATTAGCTCTGATATAGAAATTTTTGTATTGAGGTAGTCTTGTGAAAAATGATTATGGAACTAGAGATATAGTATAGTGAGTATGATGTTTGTCTTGCATGAGCTGACTTGGGTTTGATCCTTGACATCTCATATGCTCCCTAGTGCACTGTCAGGAATAATTGCTGAAACTGAGCCAGGAGTAATCCATGAGAACCTCTAGATGTGGCCCACAAACAAAAAAAATCATATCATTATGTTTTTATATATTTCATGCTCAATTTTTATATCTGACAAAATGAAGCAATGCATTTGTTTGTATGGGGACCACACCCACTTATGCTCAGGCATACTTCTGGCTAAACATCTCAGAAAATATGCTTCACAAGAGTCAGAGAACTATATTGCACTCTAGATATTGAACTTTGCTTGCTGCAGAAAATACAAATGCTTTGTCTGTCCTTTTTCTAGTCTCCCACCCCATTGTATTTAATTTTATAGAATATTATTGTCATCAAGGGTATTATGCTGGTGATGACTTTTGAAATTGATGACACTCAGAGTGAGATTAAATGACACAATAGAATGTTGACAGTGTGATTAGAAAAATATATTCCGGTGAGTGAGTGAGTGAGTGAGTGAGTGAGTGAGTGAGCGAGTGAGTGAGTCATGCGGTCAGGAAAGAGGAGATCGCGGTGTCTAGGGCTGGGCATCCCTGTCCAAAACAACTCCGGGGAGGGGAGGTGTCATTTAAAAAAAAAATAAAAAAGCCTCTTTGCAGGAAAAAAAAAAAAGAAAAATATATCCCAGTTCCACAACTTTCCACACCAATTTAAGTCATATTTAGAAAATGAGAAGTGGTATGTTTTTATTCAAAGGACTAAATTTTGTATAGCAAAATAAAAAGGCCAAAATGGGATCATATACTTTAAATATTAAATTTTATCTGAGAAAACAAAAAGTACATTAAACCATATGCAATTTATATGTTTGTACATATGAATATATATTATGTATATTATATTCAGATAATATTTCAAATATGTTATATAAATGGAATTAAATTAAAGTCTATTTTATCAAGTAGTCATAATATCAAAACTTTACTTAAACGTTTAATAAATATCTATATTATTTTCTTTGCATTGACATCTAAATGAAAAGATCTCTTTATTTCATAATTTTATCTCTATATTCACTGATATACTTAGTTGTTGATATATCTTTTTATATAATTTTTTATTTTGTTGTAATTACTGAATTATCATATACATCTGATTTTTTTTAGTTTCAAGATACTTGCTATTCCCTTCATTTTATCAAGTAAAGGAGCTGTAATCCAAATACTCTAGTTTTCTACAAAATGCCTGTTCCTCCAAGAAGAACATGCTTAACCCTGTTTAAGTAATAATGACACTATTTTTTGACAGCTTTAGGTTAGTGTGACCTTGTGAATTTTGACAGAACAAGAATTCAACTAGTATTTTTTCTAATGTTTATTCCACTAAAATAATTTAACTAATTAAGTCTAGTTTGTAGATAACAAAACCATCTTGCTAACTCCCACTCCTATTCAGTAATTCTTTGCAGTATTAATCAGAGAACTGTATGTTTTTTTCTTCTGTTAAAGTTAATTTTTATGGATTTATTCACCTGCAAGAAAAGTAACTTATAATCACATTTTTATTAAGAAACCAGGAATAGGAAATCATTTGCATATTTTAAAATAATCTTCTATTTTGAATTATGTAATATTTTTGAAAAATGTAGCATTGATATATTTACAATATAAATAAGTAAAGATTATAACTGCTCTGAAGGAAGTTAGTGGCAAAAATAGTGAAGATGGTGCTATTGGCCATTAACTCTCGCTTAAATTAACTTTACAGGTTTGTATTAGGTAAAATTACAGAACAAGTTAAGGACAGGCTAGGACACTGCGTAAAGGGTCATAGACTCTGAAAGACAGTGTGACCAAATGACAGAGGCTGATAGATGATTCGAATAATGGCAAAAAAGAAAATTGTTCAGATTGACAAATGACAGAGAGATGAAGAGAAGGGCACAGACAATGCAAACAATGCAGACTGTCTGAGACTGAGAGGTAATGGCATATAGCCAAGCAGCAGATTTGGAAATAGTGAGAAAGAGCAAAATAAGAAATAAGAGATATCAAGCAGTATAGAAGCAGCAGATGTCCCAGATGGGGAGGTTTGTTTCTAGGGCTGGTGATTGTGTTTGTGAGCTTATTTCCTTAATAAATTTTATTTTATACATTAAAACTACAAATGAAATCAATTATAGTTTCATATTTTATATATTTTCTTATTTTGATAGGACGCACATCTAAATTTTGTTTTAGATTCCAGAAAGTCATACCCTTTCCATTATCTGTCTTACTAAGTTTAGATTATATAGTTATTTGTAACTGAAAATAAAATATGGAGTCTGAGTGACAGTACATTTGTAGGGCATTTGTTTTATATGCTGTAGACCTGGGTTCAATTTCTACAACACATATGTTCCCAAATTCTACAAGAATGATCTCTGAGAACATGGCTCTCTAAGAGTTGAGCACTATCACATGTCACCCAAAAACAAACACTGGTACTTTTCTGCTCAGTGAGACAAAGACGATGGGCAGAAATTTAGAATGTATACTTTGTATAATTGTAAAGTCTAAATTCTTAGATACTTGTAAACTTGTTTAAAATGTTTAATAATTGTATATATTATACAATTAGTGTGATACTGACTGTAAAGAAAATAGGCTTGTTACAAAATATATAATTTAATTCTGGTTAATGTAAATATAAAATTTATATGAATATAATATAAACTTTGATTATCAATATTTATTTTAGCTATATCTATTTTAGAAAAAATCTTTTAATTATTTTGAAGTATTAAAAGATAAAAATTGTATACTTACCCAAAGATCTTTTTCGCATATCAGAGAACTGATTTCTTTGAAAATTATCTGTTCTATTACTTTGAGAATTAAACCATCTGTATTTGATAGTTCATGCATCCTAAGATTAAAATAAAATATGATAAAGTAGCATAATATATGCAATTCTTACCCATTTCTTATTGAATAAAATATCTTTTAAAGTGTGAATCCTTGCTCAAGTCTCAAGTATTCAAGGTTTACTTCTGATTCTGTCCTCAGAATCACTCCCGATGATACTCAGGGGATCATATTGGGGCCCAGCACCAAACCAAGTTAGACTGCAAAGCAAGAGTCTTACCTACTTGTTATCTCTCCAGGCCCAGTACAATTATTAAATATTTCATATATGTTGTTAAAGTATATAATTTTTAAGATCTGTAAAAAATAAATAACTTTGTTGAGCCAGGAGAAAATACAATGTGGTGGAGGATCTTATTTTAATGCTGTAGTTCTGAAATATAATGGTACTATGTGATACTATGCTTTGGTACTATGTGGTCCCCATATAGTGCAGAATAACTTTCAAAAACCAAGCTGGGAATAAAACACTCTGAATACCACCATCTAGCAAAGCCTCCACAGAAATTTGAAATATATATAGAGAACTTTATAACTTACTTTATAAAAGTTGGCCTATCTTATTATTGCTTTGTTTGATTTAGGGATTCGAGCCACACCCAACTTTGTTCAAGGCACAGTATTGGCTCCATTATCGGGGATTACTCCTAGCAGTGCAGTAGTGCTGAGCATTCAGATAAGGGCATCTGCAGGCAAGGCTGTTGGCACTTTACCTCATGTACTAATTCTCTGGTCCCTTTCATTTTTAATTCTGGTGTATCTTGTAATCATTTGTGTTACATCATATATTTTCTCCTACTATATTAGGAATTTAGTTTCTTTTCATTTCTAGAGTTTTACAGATAATTAAAATGCCTTTCTGATAGCATATTTTATATTTTTTCTACTAAATAGTATATCACTTTTGCCATGATCTCTATGATCTTATAGATTTTGGTTTTGGAAGTTCTCATTGTAAAGTTTTACAATTTATATATACCAGATATTTTATTACAGTTCTAATAAGCAATTTTGGTGGTTATTTCTAAAAGTAATAGGCTGAGAATTTATCAGACCCTGCTCCAAAAGAGTTATGAATAAATCATGTGCTCTTTCCTTTAGTTCTGAATCAGGTTCTCTATTAAAACAACTTTCAGTGTTTTGATGGAGTCAATTAATTGTATCAGGCACTGGGGATAAAAATAATCAAAAATAAAATATTACCTAATGTTATTGACATAAATGTCGTTCCTGGACATCAATTGTGATTTGCTAAGTATGAACCCTGATCCCAGTTGATTGCCTTTCAACTTTATCAAAGCTTTTTAACACTTCTAATTACATGAAATCAAAGTCCAAAGGATGTCTTGAAATCTGTCAGCCACATTTCATAAATTCCTAGTGCATGATAATTTGCATAATATTTATTCAAACCCTTAAGACTTATCACTAATATTTTAAAAAGTAAATATACATGTAACTTCTTTTTATTCTGATTATAGTAGGAAAATTTGATGAACAGATTTTTGGTAAGTATCTTTTTCATCTGATGAAATATTTCTATTACATTCAAATACATTTTTCACTGTCTTTTTTGTTCTGCTCACTATTTTATTTTAATCACTACATATATGCTTTTTTATAATTCATGAAAAACAATTCAAAAATAAACTTTTTACAAATATTTATATTCTATACCCTTTTATTTGAACAGAAATAAATTACTTGATTAAATTTTATATTTTTACTATGCAGCATTCTTTATGGGAATGTGGTACATTTAGTGATATTCAGAGATTATTACAGGTTGTGAGCTCAGGAATCATTCCTGGCAGTGTTCAGAGGTCTACATGATATGCTTGGATCAAACCCAGGTCATTCTTGTGCATGGTAAGCACCTCACTTACTATACTATTTCTCAGGCCATTGAAAACTTATTCTTATTTAATATTAAACATTTTTGCATTTAGGGAGTGCAGGTTTTTTTTATTGCTTTTGTAATCACATCAAGTGTTTGGATCCTAAAATAAATAGAAGTTGAACACTTTGATGTAAGCAAACAAATCACAAGATTATAGATATACTGTATTTAATAGAAAATATATAGTTTATTAAAGTTTTGGCTATTATTAATCAATAAATATCATCATTGATGATAATTTCTATGATTATGTGCTAGTTATATAGTTGTAATTAAAAAAAGATTCTTAGTTCTACTCTCCAATGTAAAGTAATATCACAGAAACAGAATATGGTGAATAGGTGGACAATTTTGTTAAAGTATTTCTACATATTGCTCTATTTGTGTGTTTAATATAGATAGTGACAGAACTAAAAACAAACTAAAAATTTACAAATAGATAGGGAAATATAAGTAAAGCAAGAAGTACAGTACATTTAAAAAAAAACAGGGAAAATATCAAGTATAATTCAAAATAAAGCCCATAATTACAGAAGAGAATATAATTGCAATATATGTATAGGACATCTATATTCTCTGCTGTATGTATTATTTATAATGTAATGAGAAATTGATCAATATTTATTGTTTGTTTTAGTTTTTGTTAGGGGACCCAGCTTGCAATGCTCAGACGTTACTTCTGTTTCTGCATTCAGTGACTACTTCTGGTATTGCTCAGAGACTTTGCACATATGATACATTAAATCAAATGCTGGTTAGCCAGCTAAAAAGACTAAAGTTCTATATGCTGTCTTATGACTGGTACTCTATTATTTCAATATTTGTGATAAATTTCATGGAAAAAATAAGTGAATATATTCATAAAGTATACTTTCTACATTACTTTTCCCTCCTTTTAAGCAACTCAAAAGTTCAGTATGAAGTTTAATGAATATGCTCTGTCCACAAAATGATTTTAGAACATATTCCAGATTTTATTTTGAATTTTTAAGAATTATTTTAAAATTTAAACAATACAAATAAATATGCAAAGCAGCATCTGTTTATATGCTTTTTATGTTTGTTTGGGAGCCTCAACCACTGGTGTTCAGGAGTTACTCCTGGCTCTGTGCTCAGAAAGCTCAGGGGGCCGCATAGGATACCAGGGATTGAACCTGGGTACATTCCAAATAGCCTGCATGCAAAGCAAATACCCTACCTCTGTGCTATCACTCTGGCCCCTTATCTGACATTTTGAATGAATATTTTCCACTGATTTTTTTTTCCGATCAAAATTCATTCACTAAAACAAGGTACATATACACACATTTCAATGTATACTATATTTTAAAAATAAAAAATAAGTAATAAGTAAAATATGAAAGAAATATTAAACAATGCAAAGTACATTGAGGAAACTAACTTGCAATTCTGATACTTTATAAAGTATCTCACTATTTGGGCATCAGAGTTTAAACTGATTTCTGTGCTCTACCATAATATTACATAAAATTGAGTGTCCCTTACCAGGAACTCCTTCAATAAGAGTAGGGCAAATCACAGTATCACAGAGGAAGGACAGGGTGGGGGGGGGTGGGGATTGCATTCTCTAGAGAGAGGCGGGGTGTGATGGTGAAACAGGAGACATGATGGCAGGAAGTGTGCACTAGTGAAGAGTGGTGGTGTTTTTTCTATAAACTGAAAGCCAACAATAAACAATTTGTAGACATGGTGCTTAAAGAATGCAGTCTTAAAAATAATGAAAAATAATGTCTATGTGACACCTAGTTTTAAATCATTACTCTGATCATATATTAATCTTGCTTTATTATTTTACTCATTAGAAGAGTATGAAAAAAGATAGTAATTTTATTTGTATAATGCATAATAAGATTGATTTTAAAGTATAGGGTTGTTAAAACATTTCTTACTTCTTTAAATGATTAATTTAATTAAAGAAGATCAGGGAAAGATTTTGGTAGTACATAAGCCATTATACCCTTTGTTGAGGAGAACTAAAGTTTCAAGTATACAATAGGTATTTGAGACTAGATCAGTGGTCGGCAACCTTTTATTTTTCAACTGAGCCAAATCTCACCAAAACCACGATTGAAATTTATTTTGAGAGCCACATTTTTGTTTGTTTGTTTGCTTTGGTAGGGCTCAGTGGTCACTACAGGCTCTATGCTCAGAAATCGCTCCTGGCAGGTTCAGGGGACAATATGGGATGCTGGGATTCGAACCACCGGCCTTCTGCATGAAAGGCAAACGCCATATCTCCATGCTATCTCTCTGGCCCCAAGATCCACATTTTTAAAACCGAAAATACATAGGATAGTATACTGTTTTTAGTTTCAATAAGTTTCTATTGAAAATATTCTGCATGCAAGTATCCACATAGGTTGGGAGGAAACAAATAACACAACAAATAAAACAAAAAATTTAGAATGATATTATTTATATTATTATAAATTATTAAAATAATATAAAATAATATAAATTATTATATTGTTTAAATTCCATAAAATTTGTCTTACAATGTAGAGAAAATTACATCCTGACAATGACTGACAAAGTCACAAACACTAATGTGAACATTGGCCTTCAATTTCCTTGAATAGTCTGAGTAAGTCAGCTTTGTTTTTAATTTTAGGCACGATTCCAGTTTCTCACCGATGAGACAATTTCTCAATTTACTCTTGATAAGATTCATGCTTGAAAATGATTGTTAACATAAATATATAGACCTGAACAAGGAAAGAACAGCAAAAGCTAGCTTTTTTAGTTGACTATATGAGTCAGGAATACTATTCCAGGTGTTAAAAATCAACATATCTTCCTTCTCCAGGTCTTTCAAAGCAGACCACTTGTTCACATTTGTGTTTCTCCAATGTTTCTAAATTAGCACAAAGATATTCAAATTTTGAGCTCCACAGTTCTTTGTTTTTTAAATCCAGAAATTGCATTTCAAAGTTGCCAATGTTGATATTAAAGGAAGAAAAATTTAATTCCATTACAGTGGCATCCAGAGGCTTTTTAACAAAGGCCAATGTTACTTTGCTGTTTCTGAACTCCTGAAACTTCTTGAGAAAAAAAAAGTGCTGTTTTAAAAATAGGTAATACAATATCAGAATTATTTTCTTGGCGATGTTTCAACAGACTTGGAAGGTGAATCAAAGTTTCTCTGTCAAAATCTTGAGCAAAACCAGATAATTTGTTTTCAAACGAAATGACTTCTTCTAACATAAAAAAAATTGTGTTTCCTTTCCCCTGTAGTTTATGATTAAGCTGATTTAGTTGTGAAGTAGCATCCATCATGAAATACAGTTTTTTTAATCCACTGATTGTTAATTCTGGATAGTAAACATCCTTCTTGAGGAAAAATGCTTTGATTTCAACAATAAGTAAGCAAAATGTTTCAAAACATTTCCTCTTGAAAAGCAAAATGTGCTAAAAATTGAAACCCTACAATATGGAGATGAAACAGGTAAAAGAGAAAACCTTTTAACAATTTTTAAAAGTAAGAACAGTGTGCCAGAGAAAAGTAGTGATTTCACTGAAAGGAAAAAAAATCTATTGACACTTTAGTGTGTACTGCAAGAAACCAAACAGAAATACACACAAAAACAAAAACAGAACTTTGTTAATGGTATATGATATCATGTCATAAAGGAATTATGATAGAGTGCCTGAAACATTTAAAAAATAATTTTTATGTAAGCATATTTGTTACAAAATTATTCATACTTGAGTTTCAATCATAGAATGTACACACATTTCACCAGTGCACTTTCCCCACCAACAATGTCCCTTGTTGCCTTCCCCTTCACCCTCCTCTGCCTATGTCAGGGGCAGGCATTTTTCTTTTTACTCTCTATCTCTCTTTTCCTTTATGACACTGAGGTTTGTAAAATTTCCTTTATGACACCCTGGTTTGCAATATTGTTAATTAAAGTGTACCATGCATGTCACTTGTCCGTTTTCAGCATCCAGTTCTTGTCCAGAGTGATATGTTCCAACTATCAATGGCATAATGTACCTTTCTTTATTCTAACTGAACTCACCACTTTTTGGCAAGCTTCCTATCATGGACTAGTCCTCTTGTCCCTCATCCCTATTTTCTCTAGATATTACAATATTGCCATTTATTATTCTTATATGTCACAAGTGATTATTCTGTGTCTACACCTCTCATTCTGACTCATTTCACTCAGAATGATAATCTGATGTGCTGATGCATGTACAGATGATGCACTATGCATGGCTCAGTGCTTTTGTGTAGTCACAGGAAACAGAAATTGCACACCCGTACATTGTATCCACTCAATGTATGATAGACTGGATTAAAAAAAAAAACTCCCTGTTGAACTAAACTGTGACAGAAGACACAGTAAAGATAATTTGTGAAATTCACAATTGTGATCAAATTCAGGCTATTTACCACCCTGGGTGAGAGTATGGATGCCCACTACTAGCATCTCCTCCATAAAGAAGTGAAGTGGCTGTTCAGGGGAAGGGTGCTCTCTCGCCTTGTTGGCAAGAGGGAAGAAGTAATACAGTTCCTGTGAAAGCAGAACTCTGACTTTAATAGCCCCAATTGGACAAGGAATGGGTAGCTAAGCTTGTGTATTTGGCATTGTTCATTTTCTCTATGAATTTAATTTTTCTCTGCAGGGGAGTTTCACAAGTAGTTTTTACGGTGAGTTTTAAGATGGACGTGTTCAAAAAAGATTCTGATTCTGGGATAGCTGTGTCTGAGAAGGAGATATTGAAATGTTTCTACTCTTGCAAAAACTTTCTGATTGGCACGTATATTATGCAGAAATTCATAATCAATATGAAAAACAGCATGTAAGGGCATTGGCTCACAACTTTAATCATGAATACTCAGAACATGAGAATCCACGGAAAAGAAAACTCTGGGTTCAGAATCCCTTCATGGAAGATGCCCACACTTGTGCAAAATAAGTGTTTTAAGATCACTCTGGGCACTGTATTTCTAAACCCCACCCAACCTGGTCTGAAGAAGCAGACTAGCAGGAAAGAAATAATAAAGCCAAAAAAGAATGATCATTTAGTCCATGGCCTTTTACCTTGTATTCTCTGCATCAAGCACAAAAAGCTAGAACACCTCTTTCTTTACTAAAACCAATTCCCAATCCCAGGAGGCTTCAGGTCAAGAGAGAGAGACAAAAATACATATTCAGTGGACTTTTACATGTCTAAGGAAGAGGCTTAAGAAAGGATGACATTGGGGGAACACCTTTGTTTAGGGTTGATACTGGGTATCATCTTACACTCTTGGAGCGGGCCACCAGGGCTGCACACAGGGCGCGAATTGACAGAGGCTAGGAGCAGAGTCCTGACTCCTGGAGCTGCCGCCAGGCACAAAGAAGAGCCAAAAATAATTTTTTTTTCTGGTTTTTGGGTCACACCCTGTGACACTCAGGGATTACTCCTGGCTATGAGCTCAGAAATCGCGCCTGGCTTGGGGGACCATATGGGACGCCAGGGAATAGAACCTAGGTGCATCCTAGGCAAGCGCAGGCAAGGCAGGCACCTTACCTTTAGCTCCACCATGCCAGCCCCAGAGGAGCCATATTAAAAGTGTAAAGAGCCACATGTGGCTCGCGAGTTGCAGGTTACCGACACTGGACTAGATCATTTATATATATATATATATATTTATATATATATATTTATATATATATATAGACTTGTTTTATTGAATACTTATTTTGAAATAATTATTCAAATAATAAAATAAAATTTACTTCAACTTATAACAGGTAATAGTGCATTAGTAAAATGTTTCTGATACAATATGTATATTTATTTTATTTTACTCATTTTTTAAAATTTAAACCACACCAAGCATTGCTCAATGATTATGCTGGGCTGCATACAGCAGCAGTCTCTCTTGGCAGGCTTGGGGGACCATATGGAGTGCCATATAAAACCTGGGTCAGGGGCCCGGGACATAGCATGGAGGTAAGGCATTTGCCTTTCATGCAAAAGGTCATCGGTTCGAATCCCGGTGCCCCATATGGTCCCCTGTGCCTGCCAGGAGCAATTTCTGAGCATGGAGCCAGGAGTAACCCCTGAGCACTGCCGAGTGTGACCCAAAAACCAAAAAAAAAAAAAAAAAAAAAAAAAAAAAAAAAAAAAAAAAAAAAAAAAAAAAACCTGGGTCAGCTTTACGTAAAGGAATCTAGTTCCATCTCCTCTATATTTTAAGCATGATTAGTCATTTTAAAAAAAATTATGAAAGCCAGTATTTATTAATGGGTGATTATATTGTCTTTTTTATGTTGGCCAAGATCATGCTAGATGAAAAAAATTGAAAATTTAAAATCAATATAAAACCACCATGAGCTATGAACTATGTCATTATAAAAGAGAATAAACTTTAACATAGTTCTTAGGCAGTAAATGAAAGAAGGGCTTATATTACTTCCTTTCTTTTAGCTTATATAATAAACTTATTTTACAAACCTCATAAAATTATAGTTTTAAAATTCCCTATAATCCATTTTTTATTTCTCCATTTTTAAAAAAAATTCTGCATTGAAAATTCCTGTCTAAGAATAAAAGCACGTTTTGGAGGCTATTGTGTTTAATCTATTATCATTCAAATATTCCCAAATGACATTATTCAAAGACAAGGAAAACTACAACTTTATTATATAATACAGTCTCTTTTAAAATATAACATTTTGAAATATGCAAAGGTCTTCTTAAACTATGAGCAGCCTTCAAGCTGTAAGTTTCTAATTTATCGAAGGGCATAAATACATAAAAACAATGATTACCCTGCATTGTTCAAGAAAGCAGCAGCCCTATGCAACCTTTTTTGTTTAAATGTTGATTAAAACAACCTGTTTTAACTTTATTGACAACCAGTTTCAACTGAACAATAGATTATTATTAATTATTATGGATTAATATTATTGCTATTTATTATGATTTCTATAATTTCTAAATATGATTAAAATTATGAAAAATAGGCATTAGATATGGAGAAATTGATATTGTAATTTATGATAGTTTCTAATCAAGAAATGTACACAAACTAGTTCATATATCTTCTTCATTTTCCTGACTTTTAAAATAAAGTTATTAATATAAATAATAGTAATCTATGGGCTTCCAAAGAAATAGTGACATTATAGAAATTTTAGTAAATAATTATGTTATTAACAACTATACAATTTTTAATGATCCTATCACAAGAGAATAATTACATAATTTCAAAAAGCATAGCTATCCTTCAAAGGAATATCAATTCTGGTCAAAGATATCTGCATAAAGATAGTCTTTATAGCATTCTTATGAATACTAATTCTTTTTTTTGATGGGAAGTGGGAGCACACCCAGTGTTGAATAGGGATTAGTACTGCTTCTGAACTCTGAGATCACTCCAGAATATACTGGAGGTATTACATAAAGTATCTGTAATTAAATACGGTAAGAAAGCATTCAAACCAAGTGCCTTTAAACCACACTATCACTTTAACAACTCTGATGGCCTGTTTTACAATGGATTCTTACATTAGAAGTTGCTAGGGGACAGAGAGATAGCACAGTGGTAAGGCTTTTGGCTGGGACCTGGCTAATCCAGGACGGACCTCGGATCTTCTCCGGCGTCCCATATGGTCCCCCAAGCCAGGAGCAATTTCTGAGCGCATAGCCGGGAGTAACCCCTGAGCGTCACCTGGTGTGGCCCAACACCCTTCACCCCCAAAAGAAAAATATTATTAAAAAAAAAAAGAAGTTGCATTCTAAAACAGCAAAGTCAAAAAGATCATCAACCACTTTTGTCCATCACATACCATAGCCCACTATAGTAACAACAAAAGCAGGCTCCTTCATAGCAGTTTAGTAGTAGAATTTGTCTGTACAGGGAGAAAATAGGGTTTAAAAGGGTTAATATTATTCAGCCTTGCCTGACGAACTACCTTAATAACAAACTGAGAATGAGGGAACCCATGTTTAGGGTATATTTTTCAATAGTAGCAATCCTAAATTAGAGCAATTAAAACTGATATCTCTATGCAATGGTGAAATGGCAGAGCAGTTTAATTGAAGTAATTAAGGAACTTCCTGGCTAAGTTGGCTCAGACATTGCCCTTGGTCATGGGTGTGTCCTTTGAAATATTAAGGGAGCACCTTCAAACGAGTATCCGCCTGAAAAGTTAACAGTGATTACTAAGATCAGGACAGAAAATTCTTCATTATAATGAAAATTGATTTTATGGAATTATGTCAGGACACTACACAATAAGTGACGAAAAAACAACAAAAATTTCAAATCCTAAATAGAATCATGATCTAGACTTACCATAAGATTCAGAAATTCTATACCTAAATATATATTCTACACTTATTGTGCAGTGTCCTGACATAATTAATTTTACATACATCTTTGTTTCTTTCTTTGTTTCATTTCTTTGTCTCGTCAATTCTTTCTTTGTTTCATTTGTCTCTTCCTTCCTTTCTTTCTTTCTGTTTCATCTTTCTTTCTTTCTTTCTTTCTTTCTTTCTTTCTTTCTTTCTTTCTTTCTTTCTTTCTTTCTTTCTTTCTTTCTTTCTTTCTTTCTTTCTTTCTTTGGTTTCTTTCTGTCTGTCTTTTTCTTTCTTTCTTTCTTTCTTTCTTTCTTTCTTTCTTTCTTTCTTTCTTTCTTTCTTTCTTTCTTTCTTTCTTGCTTTCTTGCTTTCTTTCTTTCTTGCTTTCTTGCTTTCTTGCTTTCTTACTTTCTTGCTTTCTTGCTTTCTTTCTCTCTTGCTTGCTTGCTTTCTTGCTTTCCTTCCCTTTCTCTCATTTTCCTCTTTTCTTCCCTAGCTTTGCCTTACCTTTCCTTTCCTTTTCTTCCCCCTTTCCTTTCTTTATTCTTTCCTTTCCTTTCTTTACCTTTTCTTTCCTATCCTTTTCTTTAGTTTTCTCCTTTTCTTTTCATTTTCATCTTCTCTCTTCTTTTTTCTTTTCTTTTCTTTTCTTTTCAACATCATTTAAACTTGGGCTCCTGCCTTTTTTGTTGAACTTTGGGACATAGTTTACTTTGTTTTACCATACATTTAAGCATTTTTCTATTAAACTAAGAAGAAAGGAAAAAAACAAAGGCTGGGGACCATGGGTCAAGAGGTCTCAGATGCATTCTAGGGGTAAAAATAAGGACCAAACTAAATATCCAAGCCAAAGTCAAAGACAATAATATTAAGAGACCAAAATTTTAACAATCTAAATTTAAATGGACCTTTTTACTAGAAGGCCAGGAGATAAATTGTGGTGACTAGGTTGCATTCTGTTATCATTTGTAGAGGGAGGTTGACATTGTTGATGAGAATGGCCCTGACTCACTGTATGTCAGAAATTCAACTGTAAAGTAATCTATAGACAAAAATGGTTCCAATAAAATAAAATTTAAATATATATTTTCTACAAATGAAAAAAAAACTTGCACAGAAGAAGAATGCTTCAAATGACCCTGGAATATAAAGCTGAAACATCTATGTAGCTGTAATATGCAAATAGAATGTCTTATATACCACACATTATTATTATTCAGCAAGGTAAATGAATGAAGCAATAAAATGTGGCATGAATGGATTCATGTTTATAGCATAGTACCCCTTAAATTATTTTTTTCTTTTATATTCAGAAAGGGTCTGGATATTGCAACCCTGGACCTCACCAGCAAGGCATGTTCTCTACTACAGAGCACACCCAATTCCTTGTTTAAATTATTCAGGAAATATCAAGCTCTGATATGAACTTTTATTTACAGGATGGAAAAATGTGTTCAAAATTATTTGTTGAGTGTTTCTTAAACTCTACAACATACTAAAGGGAGCTAATCTATCTCCCTAACTCTTAATTATATTTAGTTCTTGGTGAAGTCACATATATAGTCTCCAACTACATGAAATAATGTAAGAATTTTAATCTCTGGGAAAATATCTAGAGTAAGAACATCTGGAGTTCAATGGATAAGTTTTGTCCCCAGGAAGTCATTTTCATTGTTAGGGTATTCCCTTGCTGGGTAATTACAGATTTGCATATTTTAAATTGTAGTGTTTTGTGGCATATGAATTGTATCTTGGTAATACTGCATATAAAAACCATGTAGAAAAATTAAAACCTGACATGAGTTAAGACTAACCAATCAGTGGATTAAAATTGAAATATGTAAGTTCCAAATGTGAAAACTACTTAAGTTAAAATCAACTTTTATTCAGTTTTTGTCTATTCACAGCTCATATGTAAACTCTCTTGCCAACTTCATAGCAAAAGGGTGCCTTAGACGCAGAATAGTCTCACTCATAGTTTTAAGAAAAATAACGGGGCCAGTGAGGTGGCACTAGAGGTAAGGTGTCTGCCTTGCAAGTGCTAGCCAAGGAAGGACTGCGGTTTGTTCCCCTGGCGTCCCATATGCTCCCCCCAAACCAGGGGTAATTTCTGAGCACTTAGCCAGGAGTAACCCCTGAGCATCAAATGGGTGTGGCCTGAAAAAAGACTTTAAAAAAAAGAAAAAGAAAAGACATTTTTGCAATAATTCTCAGAGATAAGAGAGAGGAAGACTGGAAGGTCCAGCTCATGACATGAAGCTCAACAAAAAGAGTGATGAGTGTAGTTAAAGAAGTAACTACATTAAGAACTATCATAACAATGTGAATGAATGAGGGAAGTAGAAAGCCTGTCTAGAGTACAGCAGGGTGGGGTGGGGAAGAGAGATTTGGGACATTGGTGATGGGAATGTGGCACTGGTGATTGAGGGTGTTCTCTACATGACTGAAACCAAGTTACAATCAGATTTGCAATCAAGATGTTTAAATAAAGATATTAACTAAAAGAAAAAGAAAAGTATGTATTTGGCTATTTTGTTTCAAGGTGCCAAAGACTTAGTTCAGAAAGTGACACCTAATCTATGGTAATTCTATCAACAATTTTTTAGTTTGCAATAGGAACTTAAATAGCAAGCTCATGTTAATTAAGGCTAGATGGGTCATTTTTTAAAATAAGTTAAAGACAATGATCATTTAAAGAAAACCATTTGTCAAGAAGAACAATTGGGCCCATGTCAAGAAAAGTGGAGATGACAAGCCACAGAATGCTGTAGAGCAAAAACAATAACATGGAAACAATAAATGGATCATTGGATCATTGTTTAGATCACTGTAACATAACAACACTGTCAATATACCAAAATTGATGGCAAGTCTACTTCACTGGTAAAAAAGCTGTCAGCAAAATTCACATCTGACTGTAGAATTGCTATGCATTTAAAATAGTATATACAATAAAATGAAAACTAAATTATCTCTGATATGTGCTAATAAAAGAGTATGGGGACTTTTACTTTAAGGATATTTTTAATATGTGATAAACAAATTATAAAATTAAGAAGCACATGAGTATTAATTGACTCAGCAAGTTATGGAAAGCTATATAAAAAGTATACAAGGTGTACTAATTCTGAATACGATGTAGGACCATTATTTCATTTGTCTAGGAAAACACATTAAGCAATAATTAAAGGGGGATGAAGTTATAAATTCATGTTATCAAAATAATCTATTCTTGGACAGCAAATATTTATTTAACATCCTATCCATGCAATAGTAGGTGTTGTTCTAGTAAATATCATCACAAAAATTCCTTCAAGGGAATGAATCTTCAACAATTTAAAACATTTTTTTAAAAGATTTGGGGCATTAGTGAAGGGAATGTTGCACTGGTGAAGGTGGGTGTTCTTTATATGACTGAAACCCAACTATAATCATGTTTGTAATCAAGGTGTTTAAAGATATTTAAAAATATTTTATTTTGGGGACCGGAGCAAAAACATTAGGACGTTTGCCTTGCAAGTGGTTGACACAGGGCTAACCTGGTTTCTATCTCCAGCACCCCATTTGGTCCCCTGAGTGATTTCTTAGCACATAGCCAGCAGTAACCCCTACGGGTCACAGAGTGTGGCCCAAAAACAAATAAAAAATAAATAAATTTTATTTTTTTCTGGGAGGGCACATCTTGCTGTGCTCAAGGCATAAATCTTGCACTGTGCAAGGAATTACTACTGGGGACACCTTGGGGGTCATTTCTGTGAATTAATAAAACATAATTTTCTTCATATCTTTTTAAAATTCAGGTTATTAGTTGTTTTGTTCAGAGTAATGGGCAAACCATTTTTACAACTTGCTCAGAATTAGACATGGTTCATTGAATTAAAAAATATGTCAACATTTTTCAGTGATAGGATTTGGTTCTGTATATTTATTCTTTGAGAGGACGGTGACTTGAACAAAATATTAGTAACTTGCCTTTTTTTTTGTAATTGTGCCACACCAGGTGGTACTTGGGTCACTCCTGGCTCTGCACTCAGAAATAGATCCTAGAGCTCAGAGGACCATATGGGATGCTGGAATCGACCGTGGCAAGGCAAACACTTTATCACTGTACTATCTCTCTGGCTTCAACATTCATATTCTTAAAAATAATATTTATGGTCTGTTTATCAAGACTTGTAAGGATTATTTTTACTCTTTGTGAGATCTGAGCATAAAAATATTTTACAAGAAAATAAGAAGCATAGTGGTAGGATTGATGGTACAGAGTATAAGGCATTTCTTTGCCTTGCAAAAAGTAAAACTAGGATATATCCCTGACATTACAATTGTCCTCCGAAATCCAGCAGGAGTAATCCCTGAGCATAGAATCAGTAGCCCTAAGCACCACTGTATGTGACCTCAAATGCTCCCCTCTTCACACAAATACAAATAAAAAATATATTGGTTACACTATAAGAGATTTAAAGGAATATTTACAGATTTGTGCAAAGTCAAGAAAATAAAATAACTTCCAGGAGTAACAGATAAAAATAAACCAGCATTTTGTATTGTTAAGAATTCTCATGAGACACTATTATTGAAAAGATTATTACTAGCATTTTTTCTTTTCTCTTCATATGCAATAAAATTGAACATTCACTGGGTTAATGTGTTATACAATAAACTACAAAGTTAGAATTTATTATAACTGCAGGAACTACATAAAATCTGTTTGTGATTCTGTATTTTATGTATACGCTCATGGGACCACTGAACTTTGTTCTCTTCAATTCTTTGTGGAAAAGAAAAGAGCACTGCTAAGATTAAAGAAAGTAACACTTTATGTTCTGCATTTATTTATAATTAATTTTTAACACATTTGTCTAGTGTGTTGGAATCTTCTAACGAAATACAGTTAACATATGTGAACACTTTACAGCTAACTTACCAATTCAAGAGTTTTAAACATGTCTTATCATGCAGAGATATATTTGTATGTATTTTTTAATCTTGTGATTATTCATAAAATAAATTTTATTTGTATAATTCTTCACTGATACATGATAACTTTTAAATTATATTCAAAACAATATATTATATCATTAACAAATATATTTATCTTTTATAGTATTTTGTCTGTTACATTCTTTTTTTTTTTGGTTTTTCGAGCTACACGTGTTTGATGCTCAGGGGTTACTCCTGGCTAAGTGCTAAGAAATTGCCCCTGACTTGGGGGGACCATATGGGACACCGGAGGATTGAACCGTGGTCCTTCCTTGGCTAGCGCTTGCAAGGCAGACACCTTACCTCTAGCGCCACCTCACTGGCCCCTGTCTATTGAATTCTTAAAACAGTCCTTATATCAAAATAGTTGGAGAAAGTAACTAACATACAGATTAAAATACATAAATTGAGAAAATATTTTCTTTTCCTTTGTAAGCAATATGGCTTTTGTTAGAGTTCCTTAGAAAATCTGAGAGGAGAGGAATATAGGGTGTACATATTCAAGGGAGAACACAGGTTTCTGTAGAGTAGAAAGATAAAACAAAGAGAAATTGAGACAAGCAAATGAGATATGAATTCAAAGAATAGCACAAGTTTGAAGAGTAAGCCCAGAAAATATATATTGATTTTTTGAAATTTTATAAATTAAAAAATGGTATAAACAAAATATGCTCCAAGTATTTGATCTTTTTATCCAAGTTATCATTGTTGTTTTGGCATTGGTATATTGATGATGACCTTTATTTTTGCTTAAGTAAATCCATTCTGATAGAGAAATGCTTACTCAAACTATAATGTCCTTGTGCATTGAGACAACCATAAATACATTTTCATAAAACAAACACATCTCAGCAACCTTTCCATCTTAATTAATAATGAGGTGAATAATTCTACTCAGAGGGAAACCTAACTACTCTGTTGCTAAATAGACTTCATAAAATTCTTATTTTTCAGTAGTTCCCCTTGATGTTAATAGCTTGAAGACATAGATATCAAAATTATCTCTTTTAAATAGAGTGAACAAAAGATAACACTTTTCAAGATATCCTCAGAGAAATCCTGATTTTGTGTCATCTTTATGTCGAAGTTTCATGTTTCTGTTGGTCTGTCTTATCTTTTAGTAGACATTTCAGTTTTTCTTTTAAGGGTGGTTTTGAGTCTGTAAAGTTTCTTAACTGTTCTTTACCCTTGATGCTAAGTATACTTCCTTAAAACCTGAAAGTGAGTCTGGCTGGGTGCAGTATTCTAGGTGATACATTCATTTCCTTGAATTTTGTCACTATAATCCTCCACTTCCTTCTGGCCTTGATTTTTACTTGTTACAGGTCTGCTGTACTTCTTAAGGATGTTCCTTTAAATATAATTTCCCTTTTGATCTTCTTGCTTTCAGTATTCTTCCCTATCTGTGGCATTTGTCATTGTGAATAAAACAAAAGCAGAAATTAACAATTTAACAATTGAAACTTGTCAAACTAAAAATTTTCTGCACATGGGGCTGAAGTGATAGCAAGCACAGTGGTAAGGCATTTGTCTTGCAGGTGACCAGCACAGGATGAACCCGGTTCGAATCCTGGGTATCTCATATGATTCCCCAAAGCATGCCAGGAGTGACTTCTGAGTGCAGAGACAGGAGTAACCCCTGAGTTTAGCCGAGTGTGACCCCATCAAAAAACAAAACAAAACAAAAATAAAATCTTCTGCACTTTGAAAATAATAAAGCTTAAAATAAAAGACAATTGGGGGGGGCGGTGGTGCTGGAGGTAAGGTGCCTGCCTTGCCTGCGCTAACCTAGGACGAACTGCGGTTTGATCCCCCGGTTCCCCAGATGGTCCCCCAAGCCAGGAGCGACTTCTGAGTGCATAGCCAGGAGTAATCCCTGAGCGTCACTGGTTGTGGCCCAAAAACCAAAAAAAAAAAAAAAAGAAAAAGACAATTATCTCTCTTAATATCAATAGACTAAATGCACTAGTTAAGAGATACAGAGTGGCAAAATGAGTCAAAAAGCTGAATTCACCATCTTGCTACCTACAAAAATTAAATCTGAATAGTCAGAAACAAACAAAGGTTGGAGAAAAATCATCCAAGCAGACAACTCTTAAAAAAGTTAGAGTGATCCTGCTTATAGGGAAAAAATATCTATATGTCAGAAAAATATATAAGGCTCAACATCAATAAAAACAAATACTTTTCCATCGAAAATAGAGAAAACAACAAACAACCTCAAAGAGGCTATAAAAATAGACAAAGTCACGTATAAAAACACATATGATTATCAACACATATTATTAGGAAGATGCAAATCAAAATGAGAATTAAATATCATCTCTTACCAGAAAGAATTATCTATAAGATAATTTTTAATAGGAAGTACAGAAACATTATAGAGATGTTGTGGTATATGCATACACATATATGCAATATATTCATGTTATATATGCAATACATATACATTAAACATTATATATTTAACCAAGCAAAGGAATACAATTCTGCCAAACTTTTAGATCAAAGACTAAATTACGGTTACTAATAATATTTACTGAAAGACAATGGATAAGGATGGGCAGGCAAGTCTGGTAAAAGGAATATGTTAGTGTGACAATTATTGTTTGCATGGACACACCAAAGTATGGAGGTCATGGAAAAGAAAAACTTTGGCCTGGGTACAAGGAGACCCTACCCTTGAAATGATAAAGACTGGAAACAGTAAGTGCCGGTTTAGGTATGTTCAGAAGAGCGCTTATATTCACTTGATGAAACTGCTACATGAATAATTCTTTTGAAAAACACTTTGGAAGCTTCTTTTTTTTTTAGATTTATTTTTAATTTGTTTTTTTTCTTCAAATACCATTAATAATGGCATTTAATGGAGTTAAATCCAACACCATCCTCATTATCACTATATCTATCCCCCTCCCCTCAAGTACCCTAGCTTTTCTTTCTATCCCATTTATAACTTAATTGTGTGAACATTTCTTAAAACATTGTAAATATTATTTTCATTTGACCAAGCGATTAGCTCCTGGGCATCTATTCCAAGAACAATAAAAAATCAACTCCAAAAAGAGTTACACATGCCTAGGTTCAACTCAGCATTATTTATACAATGACCAAGACTTGGAAATGACCCAAGTGCTTAAGAATAGAAAAATGCATTAAGAAATTATATTACACATTATGATACTATTTAGTTGTATTTTTGATGAATTATTGCAGGTTTTTTTTTTTTACTTGATGGATTTGTTTACATAGGCTTGATCTTGGATTTAAAGTGAGTTTTTTTGCAGTTTTGTAGCTGGGATGGATTTGGAGGTTATCATATTCAGTTAAGGGTCATAAGATAAAAGATAAATACTAGGTGATCTCATTCAGAAACAGGTAAGGGACTAGACAATTAACTATGCAAAAATTGTGAGACAGGATCAATATAACTGGGAATTTAGGATATAAAATGGTGTAATGAGGAAAAGGGGAAGGATCCATGGGATAATGATGAAGGGATCTTGAGACACTTGTGGAGGGATTGGCAGAGAAGTTCTGAAACTAAAAAATAACTATGAGGTGGCCAGGGTACTGTAGCACCAGAATATGAGCTGTTCAGAAGTCTTGAGTCCCTTTTTTCTTTTATCTTTTTAAAAGTCTCTATTACTTGTTAGATAGGATCCTCCCTGATTTATGTATTGTTTAATAAATGCAATTATAACTTTCCTTAAAATATAAGTTAATTTATGTAGACAACAGTTAGTTAAGAAGATAATGGTAACTTCTGAACTAATATTGGGAATTATTTACCATATTTTGACTCTATAAGACACATCTGACAATAAGACGCACATAGTATTTAGATGCTCTCCTCCCCTGCACTCAAGCTTCAGCTCCAGGTGTCATTTGCTCCCCAAAGATGCATCCTTTGGGGATAAAAGTGTGCTTTCTGGTAGAAAAAAATAGGGTACACTATAGAAAATGGTAATAAAAATGAAGGGCTGTTCAAAGAAAATTTTTAGGATTCTTGCCTTTTTTTTTTTTTTTTTTTGGTTATTGGTGGTGATGTTGTACTGGTGGTGGAGGATTCTTGCTTTTTAAATAGTATTTCAACATGAAGTCAACTTCCAAATGCAAGAATGTGTTAAAATACATATGCACCATAGAAATAGTTCAGTGGGTAAAGCACTTGCCATGCATGTAATCCTGGTTCCATACCTGACACAAAATTCCTTCAAGTCCACTTAAGAATATTTCATGACAATAGACAACCAACAAGTAAGCCCTAAGGACAACAGAGTGAAAAATAAATAAGTATATACATAAATAAGTATAAAGAAAAATAAAAAAGAAGTTCATCATATAAGAAGTACAGGAGTCATTCTTGAATATATGTCAAAATGGTGAGAGGTTCTGTATTTAATTCCTGAAACTTTATAAAAACCAAAGAAAATTCAATAATGTACTTAATATTTAAGTTCAGAATTTGAACATAAAGAGCTAATATTATCCTTGTGTGAAGATTTTATATACATATATATGTAATTTAGTGAAGCCATGTCCTTAAAAGTTATTTGGAATTCATAAATCTATATTAGAAATTCTAAACTATGAGCATATATGTAAAAAATGAAACATTAATTCGATTCAAAGGTCAGTATTAAGTCCAATAAAATGATAAAATGGAAAAAACTGGTGGTAAAGACATCACAGGTACTGACAATAGAGATAAAATTTTATCTAAATATTAGTCAGAATATATGTGAAAAGCAAGAAGAGATAGAATTAGGAATATGCGTATTTAAAAGAATAAAATTATTAGTCATTTTTGATTAAAAATATTTAATAGTGAAAGTATTTAGAAGAAAGATAGAAGACTATACTCTGTGTCTGTTACGTATTCATGGCTTTTCCTGGCTATGCACTCAGAAATCACTCCTGGCTTTGGCACCATATGGTACGCCAGGGGTGTAGAACCAAGGTCCGTCCTGGGTTAAGCCGCTTGCAAGGCAAATACCAAACTGTTTGCTCCTAAGTTCATTGTATTTTGGTTTTTTTTTTTAGAATTTTTTTTAATATTTAAGAAAGGATTAAGGTTACTTTTTACCCTAAGAAACTAATTTGATACAATTTTACAATTTTACTGATTCTGATATAGCGGGTATTACTTCTAGGTAGGACAAGGAAATTGATTACACCTGGTGCAGTTGACAGCAACACTTCATATACTGGACATACTTTTCTTCTCCATAGGCTTCTACAGGCCAAGAGTTAAAAAGTCTATAAAAAATGGCAAAAAGCAGCTTGGAATTACATTGTAGCACACAGTGAAACAATATCATAGCTAAGGAAATGACCTAAAATTTTGAAATTTCTAGTTTATTAAGGAGATGACTGGCAAACCTGTTTAAATTCTTCTCCAATAGAGCCTCTTCATTTAATGTTAAATTACCCATTTTTGCCTTAGAAGAAGGCATTACATATCTCAAGACTGATCTAGAAATATTGTTAGAACATTGTTTAACACAAATGCATCCACAGGATGCTCAAAAACGCCACTGAGATTCAAGTCTTGCCTCACATGCATAGTATGTTGATATCATGCAATGACCTGTGTAAAAATGAGTTGCGTTTTATTTGCAATAAATGTCCTGAGAAATGTCTTGGATTCAATTTTTGGTATTATATTTTACATAAATTTAAAAGTAGTGAAGTGAAAATTCTTGTTTTAACCTTAAGTGTCAATTAATTTTCCATGAACTAGGCCATCTTCACTTATTTACTAAGTTTAAGAAAACTCTTTGTATACTTGTTTCATGTATTGGTTTATAAATAATAAAATTGTACCTACTGAATTGTCTCAGATTTAAAATTTTCCTTTTATTTTTATTTTCATTTGGTTTTAGACATCATGTAAGCTATCGGGTTTCGTGCATAATCCAATCCATAACCACATTTTCCCTAAGCATGCCCAATTCCCTCCACTGTTGTCCTGGTATTTCCTCTTCTCCTGGTGGAAGGGTTCCAACTGAACACCAATTCTCCATTTCAGATGCCTTTGGTCACTTGTCATACCTCTTACTTTGTTTCTTTATATCACACTATATAGCAAAAAAATGCTACTAGCTGCCTGTAAACCTCTATGTCAGTAAAAATTGACTAAATAATGGGGGAAGGGAAACAGAAAAGTTAGAAAAAGTAATAAGCTAAGCATAAAAATGAATATTATTGTCATAGAAGTTTAGCAATATAAATCTTGAGTCTGAGGTTATTTTTTTGATACATTCCTCTTGTGTTATTTTATTTACAGTTTATATGTATTTGTTTGTATATTGTTGTTGTGGGACTGCATTTTATTCAGATTTATAATGGTATTAAGAGAAACTACTGTTGCCCCACTTCTTTCCTTGATCTTTATGCTCTTTAAAAATACACTTTTAATATAAAATTTTAGACAAACTCCTTTATCTTTTCAATTACAGTAATATAGCATTTCCATAATTTGTAAGTTACTGGAAGTACAAAAGTTATGAGAATATTTTTTGTAAAAAAATCTAGTAAAACATAAACCGTATACACAGCCAGAATTCTGCCTAAAATATTTACATTTAAGAACATAAGATACTGTTTTCATTTAAAAGTCAATTTTCGGTTGAACAAAATTACAATTTGATTTCTATGCTTATTCTTAGATTACATATAATTATCATTTACTGAAAAATTTTATTGCAAAAATTTTTCATGGTTCTTCAAATTGTATCTAAATAGATAATATCATTCCAACTATTATTGTTCAGTATTTAAGTTGTTCTCACTTTACGTTTAGATTCTTTGTCAACTACTTTCTCAGACACAGAATATTAATGGACTGATGGGCATATGAGATTTTTGTAATCTATAAATTCTTATATCTTGCTTTTCTATAGACTCATGTGATATTACAATTGCTCTATTCTCTAATTCTAAGAATATCTCTTAATTTCTTGATTTTTCATTACTAAAGAAAATTGGTAAAATATGCTACATATACAAATTGTGTTACATATTAATTTTGGCCATTCAGGTAGTATTCTTTCTGTATTCAGGTAGTATACTTCAAATCTTATATATATATATATAATATATGTATATATATATGTATATAATATATGTGTATATATATGTTCTTTAATTTTAAACAGTTAGAGAATCTCCAAATTTTAGCTTCCTTTGTAGAATGTAACTTGTATATTCTAGAAAGCTTTTAAGATTTAAGGCAAATAAAGCATGCCTCTGTTTATATAATGAAATAGACATTCAATATAATTAGCTTTTATCCTTTTTTAAAACTGACTTTTAGCCAAGGCACTATCTATCCCAGGATACAATATAATATTCTTATTATATCTCAACCTATAGTTACCACATCAAGAATTGAAACCATTTAATGGGAACCTTTACTTGAATGAATCAGAGAACATTATTCACATAAGTAGAATGCATCAAACTTTCAACCTGCCATAGTTCCTGCTCTCATGAGTTAGGTATAAATCATATTGCTTCGAAAGAGAAATCCCTGAATAATTCTATGGAAACTTTGTAGCTCTGTTTCAGTAATTCATCAACACTGCAACTTATAAAAACATTCTAGAAGTGTGATTCATTGTCAGGCATGTGTTAAAAATATTGATTTTTTTCACTGGTAACTGAATACATAACATAAAGAAAAGGGAGAATAAGATGTCCAAAAGTTTAGATTGGCTAACACTCTAAATAAGGGGTCTCAAACTCAATTTACCTGGGGGCCGCAGGAGGCAAAGTCGGGGTGATCCTTGAGTGCAAAATCAGTAGTAAGCCTTGAACATTGGGGGGTGTGACCCAAACAACTAAAACAAAACAAAACAAAACAAAACAATAAAAGATTCCTCTAGGGCAGGGCCACAAAATGTTGTACGGAAGGCCGCAAACGGCCTGCGGGCTGCGAGTTTGAGACCCCTGCGAAACATTTCTGGAGCTCTAGACGTTTTCAAAAATTTGCCTAAGGATGCAAGTTCATAATGAACTAAATTGGTGTGTCTTAGAAATGAAGTAATAGAGGAGTTAGAGATAGTTTAAAGGACTACATGTCTGACTTGCATATTCAGTGCTCTAAGTTGAGTCCTGGCATAACATAGACTCTTGAGAACCAAACCACGATTGAGTTTGAGTAGACTATCTTACCAACATTTTGCTCTGGTTGGAAAAGTATCATGGGGAGTAGTCCCAAGTTACCCAAACATCATTCTTCCCTTATTTTCGCATGCAATCTCTCTCTCTCTCTCTCTCTCTCTCTCTCTCTCTCTCTCTCTCTCTCTCTCTCTCTCTCACTCTCTCTCTCTCTCACACACACACAAACACACACACACACATACACACAGCAAACAAACAGAAAAACAACCTCTATTAAAAATATAGATTCATACTAAAGTCTTTTTCTCTATTTTAAAGTAAAAGACTGTCACAGAGTTAAGGTATAAAAAAGTCCATTTAAATTATTTTTAGATTCATAAAACAGTGCCTGAAGTTATAATCGCTTTGTTTTTTATAATTATTTTAATCTATTTATTGACATTGGTGTTCTTGTGATTTTCTATTCATTTAAATTAATGAAAAAAATTCAAACTCAAAATTTCAAAATAAGTGTCATTTATTTAGTATATACCAGTTCCTTAGACTCTATGAATATTGAATGTATATTTTTCAATTAAACCTATACTTCTCAAAAGAGAGTGAGGGATGACTCCTATAAGCTAACTGGACTCTTCCATTAATTTTATAGTTTGATATTGAGCTGCTGGCTCTGGCCCTGTGAGATCAGGGAGCACTAGGTCCATAACAAGTCCTGTTCAAGGGCCTCCATGGCTGCTACCAATAATTCTTTGGGAAACATAGGACCTATGGTTTGTAAATTATGTACTATAATCCCTATACTACTTCTATAGTTTCAACATAATAAACTATCAAGCTTGTCCTGGACTTTCTATAGAACCACCAATTATTTTCTTTAAGGTTCTAATACTGACTCATACAACTATATATAAACAGGAATTGAAATTTAGATATCTGATGAAATTCAGTTAAATATAGAGACCCCAGAAAATTCAAAACACAAACAAAAAAAGTTTGGATCATATATGATTCATCCAATTCAATCCTGAGCACAATATAAAGTTTCCTAAATACCAGAAATTAATTTTGAGCCCAGAGGCAGGTATAAGTTTATTCCCCCAAACATAACAAAACAAAACAAATTTTTTTATAAAAGGAAGAAAATAAATCAGTGACAACTGGAGAAATAATATACTAAAATATATTCACAATTATTTATTGCTTTATGTAGCTAACAAAATGTATACAATAGCAAAATGATGGTGATGAACTTACTGTGTAAGAAAGCTTTATCATGATGATTTATAATGGACATGTTACCAACCAGTTTTATCTCCTAAGTATCTGTTATAAAACTTTGTGAATTATTGGTTTTGATTTTGAAAATGTTTTTCAGGACTCATTTTATGATATGGTTATCTATATAATTTAAAGAGTGTAAAACACTGATAGATTAATTTCATTTCTTATGTAGCAAACATTAATATGGTACCTCATTAAAGCCATATATCACTGTTTCACTCTGTCAGGCAGTCTATATTGTTCACTTTAGATTAACATAAAAAGAGAAAATTAAAGTAATTTAATTTAATTTTAATTTAATCATCACCATCATTTATATAACAAACTGTGAAGCTAAGTAAAACAAAACAATTAAAAACACTAAAGATGATTGTGGAAAGATAATGCCAAGAAATTGTTCAAATGTGTTGGAGTGATAGTACAGTGGTTAGGGAATTTGCTTTGCACATGGTCAACCTGGGTTAGATCCCTGACACCCAGAGGCTCTTTGAGCATTACCTAAAGTAATTCTTGATTACAGAGCCTGGTGTAACATCTGAACATCTTTGCTTGTGCTAGAAAACAAAAGCCAAAATTGTTCAAAATGTTATTGATTACCATGCATATATTTATTATATATAATTAATAAACATTAATAAACATGTTTAAATATAATAAAGACTGTATATAATCCATGTAGTTAAATAAACATTTTTAGTTTTAGGATGAACTATAATAGAGAACATGGCATATTTGAATGATCATTAATATATGTTTACATATACCTTATAAAGTGTTTATATATGCTAGCAAAAATGAACTAAAATGGATTTCTTCCAAATTCAAGTTTGAGTTTCTTAGATATGATTTACAATAGAGATGGTCTGATCTTGTTTGGCCATTCAGATCATACTTGAAAGGTTTCTCCCAGGTGACTCTAAAAGAGTAAAACCACTAAAACATTTCCTCTAGAGTTGACTTCTATTGATTTTTCTGATTTATCTGAGACATGAAACAATGAAATGCCTTTGACTATAATCACTACTAAGGTGGGGTCATTCTATTCTCCCACACTTGCTAGCATAATCAAAGGTAATACAAAATCTATCTCTTATTTCATCATTAGTTTTATTTACAATTAATAAGGAGCATTGCTAGGTGGTTCACAAATCACCCCCCCAAAATAATTAAGGGCATTTAGATATATAAAATTATGAAAAGTATAGATAATTAGGTATATACTATATGCTATGTGCAGAACATGTACATTCTAAAATTTATGTAAGCACATATATGACTTCAATACAAGTAAAGATTTTAGTAAGTGACATGAAATGATAATGTCAAAACTTAAGAAAAATCAATCATCAAAATGTGAAATTAGTAAAATTGAGTTTTTTAATTTTGCCTAAAATTTATTTTTTGCCAGAGCTTCTTTGAGATTGTTAATTAAATTTATACCAAAGTCATACTTCAGTTTTGTCATATACAGAAAAAGAGTATATTTCTATTGGTAGCATCAGAATAATACAGTTTTCATGTGCACTAGTTACCTGGAATATCATATTTTGTGTTTGATTCATTGTTATTCATTTTAGTGGATAATATTTGACTTTGTAAAATTAAATTTTACATATGTAAAATAAGTAGCCTTTTGATTAAATACATTTCTCATAATAGAGCACAGACATCTTGAGTTTCTGTTATTGATTAAATATGTGCACATTTTTAATAGAATAAAATTGATTTAAAATATTTAAAGTACTTGAGTTTGTGTTAATATAATATTTCATGGCTTAGTTAATGCAATAATTTACAGAAATACTAATAAAGAAACATATGCAAACTAGTGGTTATAGATAACATAATATATACTGCAAACATATTTTCTTGAATTTTCTGTTTGCAAAACCTCAGAAATACAGTGTAGTAACTTGAATGTACATATAAGTATATTACATTTCTAAACCACTTTTAGTATTCAAGTCATATATCCTTTCATATAATAACTTTACAGTTTTGAAAATTTTTCCAAATATGTATCTATATCTAATAGGTAAAATGAAGATAGTTGCTTTTGTTAGATCTGCATATACATTTTTGTATTATGCAAATATACAGTAAAATATAAATTCAAATAAAATATTTATAATAAAGGTTCTATCTTCATAGAAAATGTGACTCAGGAAATTATTTCTTGTGTTTTATTTAAACTAATTAATTGTTTATGTCTGGATTGAATCCAAGGTCTTACATATGCAAGAATTTTCTCTACCACTAAATTACATACCTAGTCCTATTTGCTTGTATTTTATATAGCATTTTTGCTTGCTACCTTACTGTAACTAAATCAGATAAGTCTGCACAAATATATATACATATATCTCCAATGTAACATTTAAAATTATAATTTATTTTTAAATTAAAATGTCACTAGACTACAAAACTGGCCATTCTAATATTACATAAATCTACAATTCTTCTGACTAGAGTAGTTCAAATAAAAAAAATCACATAATAAGGAAACAGAATGGTTGTACAGCCAGAAAATGCTTGCCCATAGCTAACTACAGTGATTCAAGTACCAGAAATGATCTTCCTAGTTATAGGAGTAAGCCCCCAAATAGTCACTTGTTGTCTCAAAATCCAGCTACACCTTAAAATATCAAAAATAAATAAAAATCTTGAAATGAATTATTGAACAGAACCAGTACCCATTAAGATATTCACTGCAAGGAAAAACATAAAAGGCGTGATTATTTTACTTGCTGTCCCTCTTTAATAATTTAGCCTAAAAATAGCATTGACTTGTTTTTCATTATGTGCAATGTCAAAGATAACTGCCGATTTTGCAGGTGAAATGAATAGCTGCTTTGCTCTAAAAGGCTCTGGCCCTCAGCCACAGATTCTGCTACAACAGCATGCTGACCACCTACTTGGCTGGAGTCAGATGGCTATTTGGAAAGCTTTTTCAGTCATTATCTTTTTACGCAATGTAACTGCCCACTTTCAGCATGACTCATTTATCATTTTATGCCAAAGCACTAAATTATTTTGTATTTTTTCTTGTTATCTTTCTGGAGAGTCTGACATGACTTTAATGTCAGTGCATTTCTTACTTAAAAAAATAAAAGAACATAGAATGTATTTCAAATAACTGGCTGAACTTGACAGCATGTGAAATGACACTCAGAATATAAAATTTTCTAACACAGTCTTGTGGAATGTGTATTTACATTTAGTGTATAGAAATTCAATATATACATATACATAAACACCTTCTAAAATTTCTTTTAATATTAATCAATGTCAAACACATAAAAATAAATCCATCTGGAGCTCTTGGATATGGAAAAAATTCTTGGTAAGCAGCTACTATAAGCAATATGCATACATATCCTTGACAATATTCAATAAATCTCAATCATTATTTATATTTTTGAAAATCTGACATCTGAGAAGCTAGCTATTCATTCTAAGAAAAATGTGGAGGAGGAGGAATAGACTAACTCAGAAGGACACAGAGTTCTGGGGAGCAATAGCTGGAGAATATGGAACCATGATTGGAAGGTAGCATCATCCATTCAGTCATGGTAGCTACTGTTGCTTTATGACTACTACATCCCACTCACTATCATCTTCTATATCACTGCTCTCTATATACAGCTTTCTATCTTTTTGAATGATTTCTAATGTATTGACTTCATTTTAAAATTAGACCTAATTTAAAATTTAGTCCACTCTGTTCTCTCCAGTATCTGCTGAAAGGATTCATTGGCAAGGAATGTTAGAGTGAAGAGAAATGACTATTACTGTGTAGAAAATATATCTGCTTATGTAAGCAAAGCGTTTATTGAAATGTTCATTCCAGTATTCTAGGAGAAAAAAAGGAATCACACTAATGATGTAAATAAAGTCACTTTGGCTTGACAAAAACAAATTAGCCAGTTAAATATTTAATTCATCTATAGAATCAGGGTACTTTGGAATCAGCATTAATGATTATTAGAGTCATACTTGAATTTTCAAAATAATTAAAGCACTGTGGACATCTTCCTCTTCCTTGAGCTACAGTGTCAAAGCATTGTCATGCCATATTTTTGAGGTCATCCTAGCGTTCTTTGTAAATATAAGTTAAAGTTTTAAGTCATGTTTTTAATATTCTAAAGATTATAATGCCTGCCTGTTTAATGTTGTTAATTTATTTGAGAGATTGTAAAACGTGTTTCACACACCTAGCTGTCACAAGGTCTTATGCAGTGAGTGATGCATAATTAATTGTATTATACACCAACTTTATCAAAATGATTAATGTAAATAATAATGTGGATTTTAGCTTTTTCTCCGAAATTTCTACATATTAAAGCTGCAATATTCTTTTATACAAAGATAAAAATTTTGTTTAAGATTTTATGGAGAAACTCCCAGTTGGTCTCACTCCTTTCCTGGATCTGTGGAGTTGGGTGAACATACAAGGTTCTAGGAGTTAAATTCTGGGGGCATGTTTAAGGCATGTGCTACCTGCTGTAGCATCTCTGATGCCTCAAAGACAATTTTGGATAACAGATATACAGTGTATATCTGTAATTTGTAACTTGCATTTTATTGGAAATATATATGTATATTTATAAAGGATTAGATTTTGAATATGTGTATATTGTCACTTTATAATCTAAAAATAATAGAGCTTTTTGGAAGAAAGTTTTTGATATAATTAGTGTTTAATAACTTCTAGTAGCATTAATGTAAATGTTTATAAATGGAAAGAAAGAAGAGAATATAAATACTATTTTTATATACTTCAAGAAAAAACAATTGGTGGCCTGTACTTGTCAAATTAAATTTTTTAAATGAGTACGATTTTAAATTCATACTAAAATGTTCATGAAATAATTTCCAATAGTACTTTTGTAGCATTGTTATGTAGTATTAAGATTATACTAAGTTAAAATGAGAAATAAGCAATATTAAAGTGGATTAATATAAGAAATGTAGAGAATTGAGTTGTGACATATATACGAGCAAGAAGTTTTATCTTGCTATCAGTTCAATTCACATTTTTTCCACATTTGACCACTTCTTTTGAGCAAATTGAATACTTTGGAAGAGTCATTATTTTTGTATCACATCCTCAGCTACTGAATGTATCTCTCCTCTCAGTTTCCAGATATATCTACCAAAGATTAGACTGTATTCTGGCATGCATGTTCACACACAACATGTCTGAAAATCACAAAATTGCTTCTACTATATGATATTCTAGAAAAAAATCAGAGATAGTAATTTCTGATTATATTATTTAAAATGATAAATGTTTTCAATTTAATTTTTGGTAATTTTGAAACTGTCTCATGAAATTTATTTCTTGCTGGCAGTTTCATAAATGAATGCAGATCTTAAGTGTGTTATCTAACCTCTACATTCATCCTGTTACAATAGAAATATTTACTAAAATGACCAAGAATGGCATTTGATATTAATTATTTTATTATTCAATATTATATATCCATACATGTCAAGAAACAAATACTAAAACTTATATTTTCTAACATATTAGTCAGTTCTCAGGGAGCATAAAATTTCCAAAAGCCATTCCCAGAATGATGGCATTGGCCAGAAAGCTTCTAGAAGCCATTAAACGAGAATCATAAATCTGGTCCTAGTAAATCTATATAGAAACTGATGGAACCTAGAAAATGAATTATGTATCAAAGAAGTGCTGAATGACTAAGAAAGAATACTCACTCAAGTTCACATTGTATAAAGGACACAATTATGCGCATGCAGGGTTGCATGCTTTAATATTAAATAAATGAAAGGCAAATGCCTTACCTCAAAGAATATGAATGATTACCTAGTGTTATAATTTAATCAATTTTAATTATCAGAATCCCCAATTACAGAAAATCATCCTTTTGGTTTAAAGAATAAATCATATTGTCCAAATTAAATCAATCAGAATTGGTTTCATAGATCTAAAATATTAAAATATATTAGAAATGAACACATTAAAATACATAAATGTAAATTTATCACATGTAAATTGATCACATTTTATTTCATAGATTATAATTACTATTACATTATTAAAATACTCAATACATAATACCACAGGTAAAGAAAATATTATAGGATATTATTATAAATGTATTAAATAAATTTAATTTTCAGTTTATGGTGTGTTTTCCCTAACTCAGATATGAGTTTGAGTCTGAAATGAATGCACATTTAATTGCAGATGTAAACATAAATTTTCAAATGCTATTAAAATAATTGCGCTCTACTGAAGATGCTGCTAATACCATATTCTTAGGATATAGAAATTCATTTAGCTATTTTCGAAAAGTAATTTCTACTTGTGAGGTCATTGTTGAATACTTTATATAAAATTCAAGGGCCGAAGAGATAGCACAGCGCGTTTGCCTTGCAAGCAGCCAACGCAGGACCTAAGGTGGTGGTTCGAATCCTGGCGTCCCATATCGTCCCGCGTGCCTTCCAGGAGCTATTTCTGAGCAGATAGCCAAGAGTAACCCCTGAGCACCCCCGGGTGTAGCCCCAAAACAAACAAACAAAAAAAATTGAGTCTGCAGAGACAGTTTGGCAGGCAGGGCATCTCCCTTGCAAACTTCAACCACTGTCCATCACTGGCTCCAATTACGGCCCCACTACATTCACAAATAACGATCACTTAGTGCAGAACCAGAAATAAAGTCTGAATACCACTAACTATAGTCCCAGGCTCTCAAATTATAGTAAATACAATCAAATAACTACAGGAAATAAAGATACTAATAAAAAAAATTAGCCTTTGAAAAAGAGTATAATTTTTAGAATACCGCAAGATTTGTAAGATTGGTCCCAGCCATTCAATCTGTTTAATTGTATATCTTCTCTATCAGGAGACTGTTTCAAAAGCGTTTTTCAAATGGCTGTGAAGATTTGCCTTTACTGAAGCTGCCTAGAAATTCTCACATATTCACAAACATAGCTTTCTATTAATGAAATTGACACATGCTTACAAGGAAGAAAGAGAATCATTTTTAAGGCATGTTAATTGATTCAATCAAGTCCAAAGATGCTAATTAGGGAATAATAATATTCCTCTTACTGTTGCAGCCTAAAGGATGAGATATAGACTACATATCCAACATCAAGATAACAGATAGGATGTCAATTTTGCCTTAATTAGCAAATCTATATCCAACATGGAAAAGCTTGTCAGATAAATAAAATCACCACTAATTGTTACTGATAAATAATATCTGTTGAGTTTTAAGTATGACTATAACACATTTTCCTTGCTCAAGAAATTGCCAATTAAAAAATTAATGCTGTTGTAAATGAAATATTCAAGTATAAATTAAATTGTGTTTGGTCTTCTTTTTATAACCATTTTCCTCTATGAGGTCCATAAATTAAAGTGAATGTAGGTGATAACAGTGTCATTGCCAAACAATATACAATGAGATTAGAAAGCACAGAACTTAGTTTAACGTATACTCTAGACTTTCTTTGTAAACTTCTCGTGATACAGCACTTTCTTATATTATGAAAAAGTAATATTTACTTTCATTATTTTTGCTAAAAATTAGTAAGTAAGTGTAGAAAGTTAGAAACAAGGTTTATAATAAAAATCATTGTAGGGATTAAAAGTAAAAGATAGGAATGTCAGATAAATAAATATGTTTAAATAGGAGTTTTATCTCTGATACAAAAGGAAGCTTTGAGGTAAGATTTTAAATAACCAGTAAACATACTGTGATCACAGGTTTATTCTCAGTACAGAGATCTTAAGCACATCAACTCTATAACATTCTTAAATTAGACACCTCTAACCAAGAAAATATTCTGTCTTAAGCACTTGTTAACTAATGCAAATTGACCAATTGTTGATATATGTTTTAAATCAAGATATTTAGCCGCTATATTCATCTTATGAGCTGTATATAGATTTTCTAAAATTAAAAAACTTTATTAAAAGTTTATAAAAATAGGTGTTCTTATTGGGTATTATTTAATAATATATAAAATGTATTCATTTAGGTATTTTTCAAGATGTAGGAGAGATTATAAATGTGGAAAACATAGAGGGAATTAGGCATGCAGCTTGGTCATAGAATACATGTCACAAATGCATGAGACCCAGGTTATTTCTTTGGTGCACATGCAGACACATAAAATGTTGTAACTCTTCAAAATTGTTAACAGATTAGATACTAAAAGTTCATAATTCAAAATAGAGATTACATTGAACATTTATTATTAAATTTATATTCTGATGGTGGTCATCAATTGTTTTGCTGTGTTTCTGAAGTTAAACTAATATCAATTTATAAAAAGGAAAGAGTGTTGGTTGTTATCCATATATAAAATGTATTTTAACTTTCAAACTATTATTTAAATTTTGAGAAGGTATAACTATCACTTGCTAAGAAAAATAACTCTGAAATTTGAATAGTCTATTTTAAGCTTCCTAAAGTTAATATAAGCCATGACCTAGTTATTATGAATTATTATGCCAAATTGGCTCCTATATCAACACAAAAATATAAATGGTAAATTCAAAGTGACTCAAAAAGTCTAAAATTGTTTTTGCAATTTTTTACAATTATTTGAAAAACACATATATATTCATATATGTACTATTACAACATACATCCTTATATAATACATACATATACTTATTGTAAGCCTTTGTTGTTAACATATAAATGAAGAAATTTCTATCATCTACAAATAAGTCATATTTTACAAGAGCTAATTTCATAAACTAGATTTCCCAAAACTTAGAATGAAGTACTAAAAAACGAAAAAATTTCCATCAAAAATTATCCAGGGTTTGTAAAATATGTGTATGATCGCAAAAGTAGAAAAATACTTTGAAAAGAGAGTGAATTTATAGACTGAGATTAATATCATGATTTGCCACCTTACATAACACATTAGTTGTGAATTCTTAAAATATTAAAGGAAATGTAAAATATAATATTTTACAGAAAAAATTAGGATGCTATAACTTTTATAGTCCTTTCCCAATTTTTGCTTTTTATTAGTAAAACATAGAAAATAATAGGCAGTAGAACCTGAGGTCAATAATTCTTTATTCAAGCTACATTTCCTTTAACAACTTAATGTATTTCTGCTTTTCATTGTGTTTGTATGTTTAGATAAAAATGCTTTCAATTTTTGATCTGCACGTTCTCAGAGTTATGATTTAGAATGGTTTTGAACTTTGATATTTGTATTTAGTATTGTGAAGTCGAAATGTTCTTAAATATCTGTGAATCCTTTTTATTCTGTTTATCTTCATTGAAACAAAGTTTAACATTTATGTATGTCAAAAATTATTTAGTTTGACATTTCCCAACATTCTAAAGTTTTCTTTGGTTTTAGTCACAGCCACCTGTGCTCAGGATATGCTTCTTCATTTGTGCTTTGGGTTTACTCTTGGTGAGGCTCAAAGGACCATATAATGAGCTAGGATTTCCCAAAGTCCACAAAAATAGAATTAAGAGACCCAAACTACAACTAGCTGTAATACACACAAAAGGAACTTATTACAGTTAGCAGTTACCTGTTACAGTCAAGAGGGCTACAGGTGGAGATATAAGATGCATGCTGGGATCAGTGGTGGAGGGAGGTCAATACTATTAATGGGAATCGCCCTAATTCACTGTCACTATGTACCTTAAATATAACTGTAAAAGACTTCTAATATAAAAAAGCAAATTTTAAAAATTAAAAAAATAAAAGAACGTTTTAAGATTTCATATCAGGTAAACTTTATGCAAGTCAAGCACATTACCTATGGAACTATCTCTCAAATCAGTACTCTAGTATTTCTTTATGATTGTAACTTAACTTTTAATATAACCTCTAATAGAAACTAGAACAGGTTAATATAAAATTGGGAAATCTATAATTTTTTGCAAATTCTTTGCAACGACCATATGAAAATGACCCAAAAGCTGTGTTCAAGATTAGTGGTCAAAAGGAGTGGCTCCAAATTTCCAAATAAGTAGTCACACTATAAGGAAATTATATAGATGTAGACACATATGTACATATGTACCACATGCATGTGTCTGTAGGCATTGTTGGTAATAAGTCTACCTTGAATGCTTGCATATTAGTTTGATATAATGAATTTTAACATAAATAAATAATGGGACAAGGTTCAAAAATCTTTATTTTAGAGTTTAGTACAATTATTTGAAAAAAAATTATTTCAAAATGTGCTAAGTGCATCTTTAAATAGAATATAAATGTACTTTTTGCTGAAACATTTGTGCTTTGGTTAATTTTCATAAGCCTCACATGTGTGAAAGGGACAGGCTGGAAAGCTCTGGTGGCAGGTGTTTTGCCACCTGCCTCACTGTAATTTATGGCCAGCAATAAAGCTAATGCTTTCCTCACTCACTGATCACCCTTCACAGAATGACTGAAGCTTTGGATGTGCTACAATATTTAAGGGAATGGCATTTCAGATCCATGAATGCTTATTTTGAGATTATAACAGTTTTTGAAACTACCATTTCTCAGTTCCTGTATCATGTGGAGGAGACACATTTCTATGTGGCAATAGTCATCATTTTAAAATATGATCTTTAAATGTCTCTTCATTATATATGCTTTCATTACATAACATAAGCACATATGCACACACATAATATAACTTGTCAGCCACTATCCCTGATGCTTGTAGTATATCAGTGAATACTGTGAAAAAAATCACAAATGTGATAGTTAATTTTTTTAAAAGAACTCTCATCTTTATACTCAATTCAGTGAACTTCGTTTTATATTTTAGGACACTGACTCAAAAAATAGGAACTTGAGGGAAATCAGATGGCAAATAGAGAGATGTGATTCAGACGATTATATTTGACTTTAGAACCTGACAATTAACTGCTACATTAGCTGCTTTATTATATAATAAACTGTAGACTTGTATGAGTCAAGCTAAGAAAAAATTTTTTAACCTTTGCTAACATAAAATTCCTCAACCATATGTTGAAAAAGAAAAGACTCTATCGCAGAATTTTAGGGAAATTATTTTATTTATGTAGAACTCAATGGCATAATAATGATGCCAAAAATATTAGTCATCCTATATTTTCTTTGAGACTTCAAACTTAAAAAGAGATGACATTGGATTTTTACCTTCAATACAAAATTCTATCCTTAGTGGGTGATGGAATAATCATTTGAATTCTTTGTACAAGCAAGTCCTGATATAATATTATAGCTTTCTATGATCAGAAAAAGAGCATTTTTTCTCTTGTAAAGTCCAAAGTCATAAATTCAAATTATTTGCTCATTAACACTTGGATTTAACTCTAATTTTGGAAACTTAAGAAAATTAATGAATTCATGTTACTCCTTGTTTACATTTGTAAAGAGAGTAAATAACACTGGTGTCGTATAATTATTTTGAAAAGCTAGTGTGAGTACAAATATGAAAGTATAAACATGCGAGTAAAAAACATAAACACTAAATATACTTATTTAATTTCACGATCTTGAGAATGTTCTTAAAGTAAGTTGTTTTTAAGTGTGAGTTCTTAAGTAAGACATAGACTCATACTAAATAATTCAAATATAAAATCAGATATGAACAGAGAAAATTTGTGAAAACTAGAAAGTCACAAACTGAATTGTAAATGATTCATATCTTGAATATTGCCTCAATGGCTCATATGGTTGAAAGGAAAATAAAAAATAATACCAAAATTTTTTCAATGAACTTTCTCTAAAGTTTGGAAATCCTCTGGCATTTATGCTCATTGACATTAGTTGGATCTAAAAGATGAGACTGATATATTTTATTTGTACTAGTAAATTTTGGGATATTCTTCATGGACTATAATTTCAAACAAGGAAAACTGTGAGAATATAAAATAAAAGTTTTATGTAGCTAGTGAATAGCAAAAGAAATAAAAACAAGGAAGTTTAGTGCTACATGCACATTTAAAATGTTAAGATATTTTGGGGCCCGGGAGATAGCATGGAGGTAAGGCGTTTGTCTTCCTTTTTTTTTTTTTTTGTCCCCAGTTCCCAATACAGACCAG